>LPNX010202099.1:644219-693817 GCA_001517045.1 Pseudotsuga menziesii
TTCCTTTCCTACTCCTACTCCTCCACCTCCACGTCTCCCTCCCCCTCCCCCTCCTGCACCCCCTTGTCTGTCCCCACTTCCTCCTCCATCTCCCCATCCTCCTACTTCACTTCCTACACTACCACCTCCTTCCCCCCTCCTCCATATGAGTGGATGCTAATCATCATCATCATCATTATCATTATTCAAACATTAAATATATGTATTATTCATATTGAAATAAACTTAAACATAAAAAAAAATTCATAATAAAAATAACATATTTAACACAATAATCCAAATATACATATTTTTATATTAAATCAAAATATAATGACCTATAATATTTATATATAATTTTAAAACAAAATAAAAAAATATAAACAAACACAATCACTTATATTTTATGATTAATATTTAAAATACATATTATTCAAATTTATATAAATAATTTATATAATATATTATAATAATAATAAAAAGCAATAAATTTCCCTTACACGTTATATAATTCCATCATAAATAAATATATATTTACATCAAAATATAAAAGTTACAAAAAAACTATTTATATAAATATATTTACATCAAAATATAAAAGTTACTACATCACTATTTATAAGACTAACCATATTAAAAAACTATTTTATAGGACTCTAGGAGTATTTTATAGGACTCTAGGAGTATTTTATAGGACTAAACATATCAGTACGATGCATCCGCAGTTCTCAGTAGTACAAGCGCAGATCTCTAGAATGTGATTTAAATCACTAATCTCCCAATATGCTAAACTTAGAAAAAATAAAAATAAAAAATGCGAAATCTCCTAAACTTGATACTGTTGATAATGTCTCACTTACATAGTATTGTCCCAAAACGATAGCAGAGAACCAACAAGATGATGAACATTTCTGGCCAGTACATGATCCCAACTATCAAAGTAATTTTACGATGAACATTCCTCGCCATTACATGAATAAACCCACAATCAAATTTAAGAACATTTCTGGCGAGTACATCCCACCTATCAAACTAATTTTACGATGAAAATTCCTCGCCATTACATGAATAAACCCACAATAAAATTTAAGAGACGAATAATTATTCAAACTCGCAATAAAATTTAAGCGCTAACCAAAATGCCATTGCTGGAAATCGGTTGAGCGATTTTTACAGTGGTTAAATCTTAATTTTAAAGATTTGGGTAGTTTTAGAATCCATCATTTAAGAATGTATGATCATCTTAGATAATTGGGAAAAGATTTCTTCATACTCTGTTATACCAATAATCTATATGTGTTCGAATTTGTAGGTAAGTTTGTCTTTAAGGTTGTGAATTCTTTGATATTGCATGGATGTAAATCTTGTTTCTAACCATTTTTGCACCCAGAGGAGGGAGGCTCTCTATATCCTAGTATGGGGGAGAATCCTAGTATGGGGAAATGTTGTAATGTAAAGTTACATTACCTAAAATAAATTGATGTCCACTTATAAAATAAAAAACTAAAACCAAATGAAAAATAATTAAAAAATTCATGTTTTGTCATAAGATAAAAAAAATAATACCAATTTTGTGCAAGAGCAATTTCAATTTTGCTTCAAAGTATATGACAGAGCTACTATTTATGTAGTGGTTAATAGGCCCAATGTGATTTCCCCTTATTAATGAGAAACCATAACACTAGAAGCAACTAAAACCAAAGCTAGGCTTGGGTAGAGTTTGAAGGTGGATAGTTCAATCTTTGGTGGATCATTTGTTGATTTTTCTGAGCAGCATTGAGAGCCATTCTCTTAGGAGAATGGGGAGAATTGGTCTGGGACCACAGTGTAGACTCAACCTAGCGTTGAATGATCATTCTGTTGAATAACGATATTTGGTCTGGCACCACGATATGGACCCAGTCCAGCATTGGGGGGACTCAACCTTGAGTTGAGTGACCTATCTCTTGAATGGTGAAATCTGGTCCGGGACCAAGATGTAGAACCGATATAGCACTGGTAGACTTATCCTAGATTTGAGTAGCCATTCTGTTGAATGGACACACCTCATCAGTTACCAGGAATTCACCTAGTCCGATACTAGGGACTTAGCTCAGGTTTGAGGGGCATTCTTTGGGAGAATGGAGGTGCTTGGTTTTTTACCAAGTATTATACCTAGTGTCAAATTATGCAACCTATGGCTGAGGCACCTGGTCTTTTACCAGGAAGGAACTATAAACCCTAGACCGGGTCTAGGCATGTGTGACACTCTGACCCTTGATCAGTGTGCTTTGTGATCTTCTCCACTTGTTCTTAGGTCTTAAATACTCTCAAATTTTCCCCAAGGCTGATACTTATGGATCCCCCAATATATTTCAAAATCCACATTACTTTCTAGGCATTATTGACACTATAAAATGTGACTCCTTCTCTAGTTATGATTTATGTTCTTTTCACTGTTAGGAATGCATAACATGCTAAGACTTGGAGTCGAATACACCAAACAATCAAATGGGAATAAAGGGAAATGAATCCCCATGAGGAAATTGAATTCTGCATACAAAAATATGAGCCCCTACTCATCCATATGAATTTCTAGGTTCATGGCATGCTCCATTAAATTCATGAACTAATTTCTCAACAATATTTTTACATCATAATTAAAGATCAACAAGGAAGTACACTTGGGTAATTGCTTACTATTTTTGTAACATGGGTTCTCTCAATGACACTTGGAAACAAATTATTTAATCCCACAGCCCCCACCTCTCCCTAGTGGATAAACATAGCCCCTGATTTTAGTTTCCTCCATAGCCAACTCTTATACTTGTATTTGCATAATAAATATTTGTATTGGGTTTACGTTTTTACATGCATTACTAGCACATGCCTTTGAAATATAAGATATTTTCCTTTAAAATCCGATCATTCGCTAGTGAGGCCTTAACCTTGAGCTTCACACTAGGAATCATATATCACATAATTACAATATTTACATATCAGAGCATACATTCAAGGGAAAAAATGGGGGTATTACGCATATCAATTGTTGATAGTATTTGAAGTTTCATTTTTGTGATTGAGAGTGTCATGTTTCGAGGAAAGCCCAAAATTTTGTGAAATTGGATAGCTGACAACATCCTGAGTGTTAATGATCTAATAAACATGATTTGTTTGTTTATTATAGAGCTCTAGTTCATGATTTGGATCCTTGAAATACCAGATTTGGTTTCTTCAATACATCAGATGTATATGATCACAATTTTGGAGAGCGCACTCCTATAGGTATGTTGATAGTATATTGTGTTACTCACTATATTAAATTTTTAATTATGGAGCTATGCACAAATCAATTTTGTGAAATTGAAAACAACTTGATGTATGAGTTGTTTCGATTATTGCTATTGGTTTTTTATTATAAACACTTTGAAATACTTATTCTGTTGTCTTCTTGAGGAAACATGTTAGGTATATTATTTTGATTTTATAGTAGCAAGACTTGAATGTGGAAATTAAAAGGTGTACCATAATTTGTTTGCATTGATCATGCATGATGCATATGAAGAATCTAATTTCTTAAGAATCTTATTAAGATAGGGAAAACATAGTATTCAATCCTCTATCAAATTGAAGACAATCACTATTCATAGGTTTTGATTATCTTTAACCATTGAAAATAAGTATTGTGATTAATAATATTGGTAGGTTTTGACAATATGACATCATTATGCTATGAACGAAACAAACCATTCCTAGACATACATATCCTACATTGCGTTCCCAAAAATTCCAAACGAGGTGTGGAATGAAAAGAAACTCTAATTCTAGAACTAGAATGCTCGTTCCAGATTAGAGATGGAAACAAAATATGTTTAAAGTTGTGCCACCTGTAAGGCTTGAAGTCTAACATGGAGATCCCAACATAGATCCACTTAAACGTTTGCGCAAAACTTGAGGAGATATGTGCACCTCCAAGGATTTTATCCCTCTTGGTGCATGGTAGATCCAAAGATTATAGGGATCTATGTCGGTTTTACGTTCTTGAGGTATGACATGAAAATATTTGTGATTGTTCTCCTCTTATTCATGTGGACTAATATGTTGCAACTTTTATCATTCTTGTTTAGTTTATCTTGCAAAGTTCATTCTCCCTAGTAAACACTTAATAATGTTTCCGTTTACATCCATGATAATCCAAATTGATTTCTATGTGAATAATATTGTCTCCATATTTTTATTTCATTAATTTACTTCATTTATTTTCATATCAAAATCCACCAAAACGTGAACTTTAATTTTTTAATATACATTATATAAGTGAAATATTTAAAAAAAACTTTGAAATTCACAATTTCAAATCTAATGCACTTCCTTGGAGTCATTAATACCGTGTAGATGACTATTAAGCTTCTCTCAATGTAAATGTTTTAGAGGAAGAGAGGGAAATCTCACTAATTTTTACTTAAAAAAATAAGATACCTAAAAAATATTAAAACATAAAAATAATAAAACCAAAAATCAAAGCACAAGTTCAATTCCTTTATAGTTATTTAGTGTTACTAACCTTTTCTTGCAAATGATAGTCCATTCATTGGGTCATTTCTACCTATAAGCACCATGCCCACCCAAGGGTAGAGAAAATGGAAAATAAAATTTTATTAAAAAATAAAATGAATAAATAGAAGAAGAAAAACCAAAATATATATAAAAAATAACAAATGTAAGCGATGGACTCAATCATGAGTCAGTGTAAGTTTTTTAAACACAACACAGTTTTTTTAAACAAATTGTATAATTTCTCTAAATTTATTTTTGATAAGATGTTTTAGCATAAATTGCCCTTCAATGCCCTTGTTTTGTGCATGTGGATTGCAATTTTTCAATATCAATTATTTGGAGATTGTAAGACACATTTTTAGTGTGTGTTGTTTTGCTCTCTGTGATTCTTGTTAAAATGGTTGTGACCAGGATTGTTGATCTCCTAACTCCCCATAATTGTCATACTTGGAAACTCAAATTTTTTGATAAGATGTTTTAGCATAAATTGTCCTTTAATGCCCTTGTTTTGTGCTTGGGGATTGGTTTTTTTCACTATCAACTATTTGGATATTGCCAGACACATTTATAGTGTGTGTTTTTTTCCTCTCTCTGATTCTTGTTAAAATGGTTGAGACTAGCATTGTTGATCTCCTAACTCCCCATAATTTTCATACTTGGAAACTCAAAATTAAACAACTTCTACAAGCAAGAGGTCTATGTAAAATGTTGGCTGAAGCACAACCAATATTTGCAAAGGAAATTGAGATATTTTATTATAGGAACAAACTTGATGAATGCATGGGTTTGATTGGGATACATGATTTATATAGATAGTCATGTAAATCACCAAAACAAATACGGGACAAGTTGAGTTCACTGATAGATAGATAGTCAATGAATGTCAAGCATTGAAATTGGAAGTTGAATTGTCATCCCTTGTACTTGATGAACATTCTTGGATCAAAGGTTTTCTTACCAAATTCAAGTTGTTGCTATCACAATTAAGAGGCTGTGGAAAAATAAAAATAGATGAAGAATGTATTTTTGTAATTTTGTCAAATTTGAATGGTCCTTTTAAGGGATTACTATGGATGCATTTGCATCAGAGGTTAAAATGCTCTTGTTTGATATTTTCTGTGAGAATCTTAACAAATCACATTTTAATATTGTTAAATTAGATGTTCTTTCTGTATATAAGAATCAATATCTTGAGGCTCAAACCTCCAAAGGTAAGCAAAAAACTTAGCGCAAACAAAATATTGATCCTACTTAAGCTGGTAAGTCTACCTCCAACCCTAAACATTATTCAAATTTCTCAATTATATAAGTTTTATGGTTTTGAGACTTTTTCAGGTTCCTCATTCATAGCACACGCTCATTCTTTGAGTAGGCTATGACATGAAAGATTTGGACATCTGAACTATAGGACTTTGCAACACTTGAGCAAACTGAATTTTGTGCTTGGTCCTCCTAAAGTATCTTTCACTTATGGAGTTTGTCTAGGTTGTGTTCTTGGAAAACAACATTAGAATCCTTTTCTAAAGGTAAGGCCTTGCATGCTACCAAACCTATTGAGTTGGTACATAGTGATATAATGTCATTTTCAACTCATTCATTTTCTAGGGCCAAGTTTGCACTTACCTTTATTTATAACTTCTCACGTCACTCTTGGTTGTACTTTCATAAGTACAAGAATGATGTCTTTGCTACTTTTAAGGTCTTCAAATATTTTTTTGAGAAGTAATCCTCTCTTTCTATAAATAAAATATGCATAGATAATGTGTTGGAGTGTGTCAATCAAGCATTCAAATATTTTTGTAGAGAACTTGACATCCAACATTAGCACTTTGTTCTCTATGCCCCTTAACAAAAGGGTGTTGTGGAAAGAAAAAAACAAACATTGAAAGAGATGGCCAACTACATGTTTTAGTCCAAGAACATGGCACCTTGGGTTGACATGATGAATTGTGCAAACTACATTTAGAATTGCATGCCTCATAGGGCAGTGTTATGAGTATAGAGGAGGCTCAAGAGCCTATGTCAAGCCCAATGTTTCTTATTTTAGGGTATTTTGTAGGAAAGCTTGAGCCCTAATTCTATATGAGAATTAGCGCAAAGCTATGGAGAAGGAGGGTCAACCATTGATTTTTGTTGGTTAATATGAGGATACGAAGGAATACATGTTATTTGATCTCATTTCTATAGTTGTATTATTTAAATGGGTAGTCCACTTCGATGAGCACTTTTACCTAATCATTTCTCCTAATCCCCTCATAGATGGTTTTGTAAACGATGGTGAATATTGCATGATCATTTTTGTTTTTATAGAACATAAATTGATAGAAATATTGTTGTTGCAAATCATGCTATTGGAAACAAAAATAAACAAGTAGAAAATATGCATGAAGTTGCAAATCAGGTAGAAGAAAATATTCCATAAACACCACTTTATCAAGGACAAATTTTTAGAAAGATCTGTTTTGAACGAAAGGGACCTAAAAGATATGGCTACGAGGAAACTAATTTTAGTTATTAGTGACCAACCCTTTCCATACTTCTTCACATGCAATTGATAATTCTCTTTTGAGTGACACGATTCCCAACAATCCACAACAAATTTTTGATGTTGTTGGTCTACCATAAGACACATCATGTAGTGAATGGATTTTTATAAGTTAAAGGAATTGATTATTCTGAGACCTTTTCCCCATTTTCCAAGAGTGTTTTTCTACATGGAGAATTTCACGAGGAAATTTACATGGATAAATCTTATGGTTTTGTGTATGATTCTTCACATGTTTGCAAGTTCCAAGATTAATTATGTGGTCTCAAACAAGCTCCCTGAGCTTGGTGTGAGAAGGTGTATAATTTTCTTATTGTTTTAGGTTTCAATCATTGTCATTTTGATATTATAGTGTACTCTAAGTGGTAGGGTATTGTTCTCTTGGTTTTCGTTATGCACATAGATGATTTAATTCTCATGGGTATTTCTTCATGCATGATCCATAGTGTTCATTGAGCACTAATGGTGCAATTTGATATGAGAGACCTTGGTCCTGCATTAAAATTTTATCAGCTTACAAGTTATTCAATATTCACGAGGGATTTCCATTTTTTAGTAAAAGTATGCCATTGATTTACTCCATTGCTTTGGCATGGTTGATTGCAAGGCTCCACCAACTCCATTTTAGTTAAGGCATTCAAATTTTTGCGAGGTGTGTACTTCACCATGTGTTTATCCATTGCTATATAGGAAATTGGTTGGGAGTCTATTATTTTTGACCCATACATGACCTACCATCTCGTCTACATGAATGTTTATTTGTTCTCTCAATACCCTCATTAGAGTCATTAGAAGGTATCCAAGCAAATTATGAGGTACACCAATGGCACTACCAATTTTGGCATTCGATACATACGTTAGGTGCTTCTCAATTTGTGGGTTTCACTGATTCCAATTGGGATAGTTTAGTTGATGATTGAATGTCCACATCTGGTTTTTCCTATCACCTAGAATTTGCTCCTATTGCCTAGTATTGCAAGAAACAATCAATGATTGCATTAACTTAAATATAACTTGAGTATTGTGTGGCAATTCTTTGCTAGTCAAAAGGTCTTTTGGCTTCAACAACTGATGATAGAGTTTGGAATTAAGCAAGATCACCCCACTACTCTTTGGTGTCATAATTAGAGTGCCATACCTATTCATCCCAACCTAGTGGAGCATCAAAGGAAAAAATGCATAAAGATACACATGCAATTCATTTGACAACGCATTTAGGACGGTGTTCTTAGTTCATGGTATTTTCCTACTCAAGAGCAAGTTGTAGACATATTCATTAAACCTTTTACATTCTCTCATTTTCTATAGTTGTGATCAATGCTTGGGGTGAATGAAGTTGTCATTGGGGTGTCATCTTGAGTCCTCCTTCGTTCATACATTTTTACAATGTTTAATCTTTTTTAGGAAGGATTTTTTTGAACAAGAGAACATGGGTTGGATAGTATTTTGTTTGTAGTATTTCACACAATGGTATAAATTTTTATTAGCTCAAACCATGTGCTATCAATCATTTGTTGGTTTCTAAATGCTTTTATTGATTAACGTAGATTGTGTATAGAAGATAAGTATGTTGGATTGCTAGATGTCTTAGGTTGAGCTTGGTCCAATTGTAAAAGATAAGTATGTTGGATTGCTAGAAGTCTTAAGTTGAGCTTGGTACAATTGTAAATTGGCAAAAGTTTTCTTATACTTGATTGGGGTTGATTTTTAATAAATCACTTACATTTTCTTGTATTTGATTAGGGTCTATTTTTAATAAATAATGTACTTTTACATCTTGTTTAAAAATGCTTGACCATGGGTGATATTTATGCTAATACTTGCACAAATCCAATAGATGTAAATAACTTTAGATGTTAAAGAATAAAATTAACCATCTTAAATATAAATAAAGCTTAATTTGTAAAAATTGTAAATTTAAATACAACCCATAGATGTAAATAACATTAAATGTTAAAGAATAAAAATAACCATCTAAATAAAATATAAATAAAACTTAATTTGTAAAAATTATAAATTTAAATACATCCAATAAGTATAAAACAAATTTAAATATGAAAGAATAAAAATAACCATCTTAAATATAAATGAACTTTGATTTATAAAGATTCTAAATTTAAATACATCCCATCTAGATGCATCGAAAACTGTTTATGAAGGCATACTATTTTGGAAGGAAAATAAAAACAAAAATCCAAACTGAAAGTCTTATCAGATATCAAATCTCTAGAGTATTATAAGTTGCCAATAATATTGGGCAGCAAGCAACAATTCACCGTCCATGCTTTTCCAAATAAAAAAAGCAAAAATAAAGCAACGCTTTTCCGTAAGAAAAAAACAAAAAGTATGTAATGGAAATCGTGGAATGCTTTCGAGAGTATTTATGAGTTCCTTCCTTGTGCTCTTTGAATTACTGTCTGTGATGCAAAGCTTTTATCATCCACTTCTTTATCAGAGAGCTTTGATCATCCGCTTCTTTATCATAGAGTATTGATAAGTTCCCTCCTTGTGCTACTTGAATGATTGTATATGATGCAGAGCTTTTATCATCCACTTCTTTATCAAAGCTTGTGCCTGCAGAGCTTTTATAAGTTCTCTCCGTATTGTCTATGATGCAGAGCATTTATAAGTTCGTATTGTCTATGATGCAGAGCTTTTATCCTTGGCTTCTTTCTTTTGGATGTCTGGGACGCAGTGCATGGGAAAGAAATGGAGATAAGTGTGTGGGAGAAAGGAGTGCGTTGTGAGCAAAGGAGAGTGGGCAGAAGTAATGATATGGAGCTGAAGCGAGCTAAATAGGATTGATTATTGATGTTAAATTTGTTTTCTATTTGATTCATGATATTTCTAATTGTGTATAGGTCCCAAGATTCACCCAAGGGAATGCAAGCTTCATTCATCTGATGGCTTGAAGTCATCAAGTGAAGCTTGCTTGGATGTCTATGATGCAACGACAAACCTCGAAGGCATTGAGAGTATTTATAAGTTCTCTCCCGTATTGATCGATGTCTTTGATGGAGCGTTTTTATCTTTAGCTTCTTTGTTTTATCTTGTAGAAGTTCTCTTGTGCCTGCTTGCTTGGATGTATAAGTTTTTTTTTATCTGACGTGTAAGATTTTTCTTTATTTGATATTTGTTTGTTTGGATGTCTGTGATGCAGTGCTAGGATATCATCAAATCAAGTATGCAACAGCAATCATCCAAAGCATTGAAAGTTTGAAAGTATTTATAAGTTTTCTCTGGTATTGATTGAACTTGTGCATGCTTGTATGTTTGTGATGCAGATGAATCCAAGTCATCAAGAGCAGTCTTTGTGCCTACTTGGATGTCTGTGATGTGCTACCTTTTTTTTCATTTGATGACTTGAAGTTATAATTATAAGTTCTCTCTAGAGGTATTAATTTATCTCTATCTTTTTTGCTTGGATGTATGTGATGTAGTGTTTTTGTCATTTGCTTCTGTTCTTCACCCCATGACTTTCAAGTCATCAAGTGAAGTCCCTGTCTCTATATTAAGTTTTTTAAATTATAATTTTGTATTCTTTTAATCAAAATTTTGTATTATTTTTATTTTTCATAATTTGTATTGATTGAGTATTTTTTCATTATGCAGAACCATTAGAAGTAAAATGCCTACATGGTTATTAAGAATCCATGATTTATATTAATTTCTTTATATCATAATTTTGTATCATTTGAATCATAATTTTGTATTATTTTTATTTTCCATGATTTGTATGGATTATTTTTTCATTATGCAGAACCATTGGAAGTCAAATCCTGGCATGCTTATTAAGAATCCATGATTTGTATTGATTATTTTTTCACTACGCAGAATTATTGGAAGTCAAATGGGACATGATGATTAAGAATGCATTTGAATTATATTTACTTATTTGTGAATCATGTGGTGAACTTTCTTCTTCATTTTAATTTGTGTTATCTTTCTCTTTATTCTTTGTTTTTAATTTTTTTCCTTCATTTTAATGTCAGTTTTATCTATATTCTTTTTTTTGAATTTTTTTCTTCAATTTAATCTATATTATCTTTTTCTGTATTCCTTGTTTTTTAATTTTCTTTCTTTGTTATCTTTGTTTATATTATTTGTAATCTTTTAGTTTTTCTTTACAACCTATTGTGTCATTACTTATTATGTGTTTTTTTCTTGTTACGTATCTATCTTAACATCTATGTTAATTTTTATGAATAACATTTATACAAAATTGATACCATTGATTATAGGATCTCTGTTATTCTGTCCAAGCAAAATCCATTGATAAGGACAAGTCTGATATGAGTCTGTTGATAATTCTGGCTCACCATATTTTCTGTCACCATTGTTTATCTGAGAGCAGGTTTCCCAAGCTTTATATTAAACATATCTAGACTTTGGAAAATGTTCTTCCTTGTTTCTTTCAAGACATCACATCCCAAATGTTTATTTTGTAATTTGCATTTGCATTATGCATGTTGCGAATTTGGATTTATTTCATTTGGTTTAAACTTTCTAGTAATCCAAAGTGTGATCATCTATTTTCAGTTTTAGATGTCTTGCATGTTTTCACCCATTAAATAAGTTATAAACATGTCTTATATGGAATATTCAGCTAATAATTCTCATTCATTAATTTTTATCTTTTCTAATTTTACAATGTGTCAAAAGGAGTGTGGGATTTGCCAGGAAATTTTCAGTCAGCTGCAAGCACCATGCCTTCAGGAAAATCCATAATGTACTTTGGCTTACTTTTGGCCATCGGCAGCTTCTCCATTTTTATTTCTTTCACCATGTTTCTTCCAGTAATGGTGACGATGCCTCAGAAGTTCGCAATATGCTTTACTCTTGGCTGCATATTTATTATAGCGGATTTTTTCGCTTTAAAATGTGTGAGGAATCAGTTTGTCCACATGGGTTCCAAAGAGGAAATTTCTTTATGTCTTTAACGATTGGCATTTTACATGGAACAATGTTACATTCATGGTTATATAATTAATTTCTTTTCGATATTTATATGTTTGATGACATATGGAAATGAATCATATCGGCATTTTTTTGCTTGCAAAATACTGATTAAAGGATGCAGACTTAAATTGATGTAGATTTGAGTGCTCCGTCATATGATAATGTTATTCATCTTCTGAGCCCTTATCATTATTATTTTTATTCATATAGAAACTTACATTTACTGTGGGATTCATTGGGAGGATGGCAGCTACAATTTATGTGTCAATGGTGCTTCATAGCTATATACTATTCAGTTCTTTTCTCTGGTGTAGAATTTTGTTTATCAGTGGTCCTTGATAGCTGTTTGAACGGTTTCTGGAAATTGTGTGTACATGTTATCACTGGCCAATATCTTGATTCATAACTTCATTCTCTAGAGATGCATTGTCTGGGGGGTATATCATCATAGTGCCATATATTTGAGGTTCGAACATGCCCTCCTCCCCTATAGAGGAAGCCATATAAAATCCAATTGGAGACTATCGATAGAGAATGCAATGCCAGTGTACCAACACCCTGGATTGAGCATGCAGTGTGCTAAGGAATTCATGGTGTATGCTATGGGGAAATTCGTGGATCAAGCATGCAATGCCAGTGTTCCCACACCCTGGATCAAGCATGTAGTGTGCTAATGAATTCGTAGTGTATACTATGGGGGGTATACCATCACAGTGCCCTATATTTAAGGTTCAAAAATGCCTTCCTCCCATGTAGAGGAAGCCATCTAAAATCCAGTGGGAGACTGTCGATAGAGATTGCAATGTCAGTGTGCCTAGACCCTGGATCAAGCATGTCGTGTGCTAAGGAACACTCACACATTTTTGTTTGAAGAGAGTTCTTTCAAGGGTTTTTTGGGTCGCTTCCAGCTTTTGGATCACTGAATATCACACCCTTCTGAGGGTTTCAGTATTAGTGTCGGTGGATACACGAGTCTCCTAGCCCCAAGGGCACACAGATCTCCACCACCAAGAGAGGAGGTTCACAGATATAAAATCCTACATATTTGTCCCTCTAGTTCATTTGCACATGGTCAACAAGATGTACAACAGTGGCATCCATGGAATCCCCCACGTGCTCACATCTTACACCATCTACACATCGTCCGTATCTTCATCGAGTTCTGACAAAGCTTGGTACCTCTTCTACTTTTGGAATTTCCCCTTTGCAAGCATGGCCTTAAACTTAAACCAGGAGCCAGGAAACTAGGGACACTGTCCACTTAAACTGGGAGGAATGGTGTGTATGGGAGGCCCACACACCCCATTTTGGTATTAGTTTCAATGTACTCTGTTTGATACATATTTTTAATGTATTAGATATAGTATTATATTTAATGTATTTAGATATATTATTAACAATGAGCAACATTTATTCTGTTGGTTTTGTCCTCATCAATGAGGTCCCTTGGTAATGGTTATAAAAAGACATCCGGCCTTGTAATTAAGCATTCAATCTTTCTTGTGCCATTCTTGTTCCTTACATGTTTTAGGGCTTCTGAATATTGTTTTAGCTTTGGGTGTCCTATATTGGTTTCTCCCTTGAGAGGTGAGGCTCTTTGCTACCAGATCTCACCCTAAATGGTAGATCAAAAAACCACTACACCAAAACGTTGGGTTCTATAAATTGAAAACCTGTGTACATTTTCAATCTTCAATGTTCAAGATTACCCCCTTTACAAATTGAGATTTATATGGTTGATAGGGTGAGTCACAATGGAGTCTTTTTCAATACTTGTTTTTCCATGTATCATTTGAGGAA
Source organism: Pseudotsuga menziesii (assembly GCA_001517045.1). Lineage (NCBI taxonomy): Eukaryota > Viridiplantae > Streptophyta > Pinopsida > Pinales > Pinaceae > Pseudotsuga > Pseudotsuga menziesii. The sequence goes on from LPNX010202099.1 coordinate 658,039, forward strand.
ATAATGTTTTTTTACATACTCCAAAAATTTTAGCTCCCATTAATATATACGAATATTGAGCCTAGCTTACGGGATGATGCACAATCATGGACTCCTTTAAGGACACTTTAGATGCCACATAATACTGGAATAAACGGAAAACTCTGATTTTAGGTGACAATTAGGGGTAGTTCCCTAACTTATTTGAAGATGAAGTAAAAAGAGAAAAGATAGGTAATTGAATCAACTTTCATAATATATATAGCATTTATGCAGAGAAATAGTGTGCAAATGATTATAAAATTAGTTTCCGTGAAAGTGGGTTTTCAAATTTTTAGCACATCTTAACATATATGAGGTAAATGATGTCCATTTGGGATAAAATCTTGCAGACATATAAAAGACATATGGGCCAAGTGCAACACTATTTATTCAGAATTTTCATGAATTATTTTTTATTATTATTAATTATTCAAGTCAGAAAAGTTTGAAATTAAAACCTTATGTGTAGGTGCAACACTTTAGGGGCAAAAATTAATGAAATCCTTGATTTCTTAATATAAGATCGTAAATCTTGATATCGTCTAGTGCACCATATAGTTTTTTTGGGAAATGGTGATGGAAATCAAAAGTTATATAATAAACAATCGATGTATTTATTTTCGAAAACTAACGTGTGTCATTTAGAAAAATAATTATAAATAAATAAAACATAGTTTTGAAGGAAAAAAATATATATTCAGAATCATCATTTCGTACTCTACAATATCATATATTTTCATAAAAAAATATTGTGTATGTCATATCAAAACTGTAACGTCCCCAAGTAACCAAGTAGAAATTCCATTGAAAACCACATGCTAATGGTATTTTGAAAACGTTAATTCAACATACATGGTATTGAAACCTCTTGATATAGGTCTCTCAGTGATCACTATTTATCTTTACCCAACAATATCCATTGTTGAAGGTGGCGATTTGTAAACCTGCCAAGCCATTAAACACAGATGCTTTATGTACAAATCTATTCACTGTTTATTTGTAAATGATGAAACATAAGATTTATGCTTCCATTTATATCAATAACATATCAGTCCAGATCTTTAATCAAAAATTCTGCTAGTTGTGTTGATAACCATGTATTAATGTAATTCTAATATTATTCTTGACGACTTAGGAGTTATAGTCCACAAGCATTTCATCCTGAAAGTGCTATCAAACAATACTCCTGTGCTGACCAAATTCGTTATGATACCATTAGGAAATGACTAGGGAGAAAAACAATAATTATCAGTACACAAATCAATACAAGGAGAAAAATAAACCATTAGACACAATCAAGAGGGACACCAAATGTAAGTGGTTTTCCCACTCCATGGGCTACGTCCACCAAAACTGTCGTGCTATTAATTTCTATTCAAAATAACCAGATTACAACCGTTGCCGGATTTCTTTTGACCGAAGTCCCAAAATATGAAGTACAACTACACTTGGACTTATGGAGCCTGCCAAGGAAAGTACCTTTATAATGAGAAGAAAACATCTTTATATAACTGAAACTACCCATATTATAAAACATAGTTTACAATGTCCTTATATCCCCAGTCCAACATATAAACATGCATATATATCCTAGCAATATCTTAGCAAGAAGAACGCCGGTAGACTTCGGCCGCTGCAGATGCTAGGGAAAGGTCAACGGATTTAAATCCAAAATGTTGAGGGTTACACACTCTAGGTTTTGGTTTAATATTATTAAATCTCTTATTCCCAACACGCAGAGGGCTCAGCAGAAGGATGAATGTAGAGTGTGGAGATAACATCAACTGGATACCACTCCTACAATTTTCAATGCCCTGTGCTTTTAAATCAAAAGCATCTATTGCATTCTTAATATCATCATAAAATCAACAATTTCATTAGGATAAAACTGATTCTTTGAGTAGAGGATAGCACCAGTAAGTTTTAAGGAGAAATATAAGTGACGCGTTTATAGAAACATTCCCTACTAGCATTGTTCTTAACAATATTCCTCTCATCATCTAACTCTCCATTCAAGTATAATTTTTTTTTATAAAGGAAAACATCATTTTCCTTCCTCAAAAGGGGGAAATTTTAATTACAATATCAGACTGAGAATGAAAAATTAGCACCACCGCGTATGGAGCGGCAAGGAAAGTGATTTAGACATGCCATAACGGAGCTGGTGCTCACAACTCCCATACCTTAAACCCTATGACTCAAATCGTGCCACATCCCTATCTAAATCTCACATCTTTATTTTCAAGCACTTTATGGATTACACAACGTTTGGTGTAGAGATATGTGATTACCTTTCGGAGGAGACACAGTCAAGTATCCCAGATTCCTAGTGATCGAATCCCCAGGTAAGGTTTTAGAGGTATAACTAAAGAGTCAGCTTCACTATAAAAGGGACCTGAAAGTTAAAATCTGCCTCTTCCGTTCCTGAATAGACATATCAAATGAGAGAGTCGCTACTCAAAACATCCCTTTTTGCTGCTTAAAATAAATATTTCTTTGTCTATAGATCCCTCAACGACCCTTCTACTGTCATTGGAATCTTTTTCACATCTTGGCTCCTATGAAATATTAATTACTATGCAATGTATGCTGCCCAGTCTCTAATAGCCAACCACGATGCATATAACTCGTCTGTGAAGAGGAGAGCGATATGATTAAAGTATGCATGGGTATTCGTTTACAGCTCAAGAAGATAGGGAGGCGTTCCATCCCTTGCAAAGCTACCGTATCTCACAACGCAGAGATTAGTAGTTGACTATGTTCATGGATAAATTTGCTCGATCTCGAAAAACAGAGAGCACGACCAGGATCACTAGGGTAGGGATCTGGCTTACACAGGTATAAATCTACCAGCAGGATTTGGTGACATCTAGACATAAAAGAGGTTACATATTAATATTTCTAAAGACTGAAGAAACCCTCCTCAATGGTCACCGTACATGATTGTTTCGATGAATTTATAGCAATGCCCCAAGTAATTTCCACAATCTATAATTTACTAGCATGACCAACAAGGTTACATTACTAATGTATACGTCAACGATGGACTAGAAACTTACCTGATAAATGGACACTTATTACAGTGCAGACATGGGTGCATTTCGGGTCCATAGAGATCTACAGCATGTTCACCTAAAACCTCAAATTATTGAGGAGGAGCGCCCTTTCTATTGGTTCCTCTAAAAAACAAACAGAATGGCCAATCCTTCCCTTGACAGTAGCGAATTTCCTCTACAGCAAGAGACAGAGCATTTTCTAGCAGAGTGCCGGGTTTTTCCTTCTTTTTTCCCCCACTCCCTAAACGTCTTCAACAACCCAAATATATCTTGGTAGAAACCATAACATCTCCATAATTAATGATAATGGATTTTAGGTAATGCCTCCTTAATCAGCGACTATAATTCAGGGTAAAATACAACCCCTATACTCAACGTCTCTCCATGGTCAAAGTAAAACGTGGAAAGAAATTAATGTCTCCATAATTAGTGGCCGTAATTCAAGTAATGGTTTCCACACCTCTCGCCTACTTCCACAATCAGAGGAAATTCATTGATAAATATGTGATATATCAAATAGGGAATAATATATATATTCATATATGTAATTGATTTTCAACATAATCTCCAATTATATGTATAAGCAATACTCCTCTTGTGTAAGTAAGGTTCTTATATATATTATTCTAGAGATTCCTTTTAATATATATAATTCCCTTATATATACATCTGCATAAAATAATGCTCCACCATTATGTGCAGGTCCTTCTTATATATATTTAATACAATTCTTATATATATTTAATACAAGAAGTTCCTGTTTATTATATATGTATAGTACTCTTATATATACATAATGTAAATATGCAACAATAATGCTCCTCTATATATGTTCTATATGTATATATTTACCTAAAGTTTCTTTTTAATGTAATCCCTTGGTGATTTTTCCCTGTTCCTTCTATTAACTTTATAACTACTTGACCCTTTTGTGTCAAGGTCAATAAGATGGTAATTCTCTTTTAAAATAGCGTAATTATACTTATAACTAATGGCTAGGCTAGAGTAGTTATTTTGGGCTAATTCTGGCAGTAAATTAGGAATCCCTAACCATACTCTTTTGCCCTTATACATTCAATTTTCCCATTGTTAAGATGTGTCTACGACCTAAGCCTCCGACTTGGAACTTAGGCTGTATTAATTTCAAGGTCTTACTGGTGGGGCCTTGGCCTTGGGCTCCTCACCAGAAGATGAATACAATAATATTCAAAATTTTACAGAGCATTCACAGGTTTACAAGAGGGACATTACATCCTCCTCCCCTTAAAAACAACACCGTCCTCGGTGTTCATGACTTCAGCCAGTCTCCTTCTCCTCATGAGTCATGTTTTCTTGTTTCACCTTTCCCATTCTGACCTTTCTTGACTTCTTCTGAATTTTTCCATTGTTCAATACCTGCAGTTTTCCTGCAACCAGTTTTGGGTCTGTCCCACCATTTCTTCAGTACAACATGTACAAAATTGTAATTCAACAAAACATATTCCATAGATTCTTTTGCATTGTAATAATCTGCAATTTATTCTTCAATAAAACATGATTACTACCCTTTTCCGTTGGTTTTATCTCCAACATTTGGTCAATTAGCTCGTCCTCTATCTGAGGAACCATTTCTTGACCTTACACATTAAGCAATGTAACAGTCTTTTGGAAAATTCATTTAACATGTTTTTACGTTCGTTATGTTTTCCAAACTCCCTTTGAGTTTATTTTTCCTCTTCTGGTGTGGACTTACAATAATTCTGAGGTTACTCTCCTCAGTGACATCAAACAGCGTCCTGTCTTTCCAGATGTCCAAATTTTTGCCTAGGTCTTTTGCCACACCATATGCCTAACACCAATGTTCTCACACGGAAATCACTTGCCTAACATCATTGTGCTCTTGCAGCATATATGCCTAACACCAGTGTGCTCATGCGGAAATCACTTGCCTAACACCACGATGCTCCCGTAGCATCCAAAAATTTTCCTTGTTTGTATTTGTACAAATTTTAACCTTGATTATTGCAATGCACACTCCATGGTGCTTTCATGACTTTATTGTCATTGTCATGGTTCATGTATCAACTACATATTCAGTCAAAGCATTCATTGATAACCCAAAATTACAATAATCAATTATCATAATTTGCATTGATTTTTATTTTTATTTTAATTGTCATTCACGAGTTACATATCCTCGTAACAAAACAAAAAATAAATTACTCCTTACTCCCCTTTTTGAGTAATTGATTGCAACTTACATACACAAGAAATTTATATACCATAATGTACGTCGATGTAGCAATGGTCATAATCTCGGTGAAGCCTGTAATGTTAGTACGCAACAACATCATCAATAGTTAGCCCTTGTTTATAAAAAAGTCGAGGTTCAACAATTATATTAAGTAAAAAAACACCCATACTTAACCTCCTTATCTATGGCAACAAATATTTTCTACGGTCGGCTCCAAATAGTGTTCCTGGCCCATCCTGCCATGTTAGCATGTAAAAATATACAGCATTCATGAACTCATTTATTATTATTTTTTTAACATCAATATCTTTAGATAATAAAATCCATATAAGCTCTTAAAATGCCAATCTTAACATCATCCCAGCAACAATAATGTTATCAAATTCTTAATGGTTTTAATCACAAGATTACCAACAAGATCCTTCAATCTAGCACTAGAACCAATTCTAGGGTTCTGCTAGAATCTACAAATAGACATATGATAGAAATCCAACAAATAGTCTATTTGTCTACTAGATCAATACCCAAAATGATAGTACCATCCATGGCTAAAACATAACATAATATTGTTTTGGGATAGAATTAAACATTCCATCTTCTCATGAGAAAATGTACTACAAAATCCATCAAAGTAAAGAGAAAATGCAATGGAAAAAAAAGTTATAATGTAATACATAAGTGAATCAAGTGATTTCCAACCAAAGCATTTAACAGAGATGGACAAAACTGGCCAGGATAGAATCTAGAATACTACCCACCAAGATGTTTAAAAAGCCTCAACCAAGTCCAGTATACAAGTAAACTAAAGTTGATGTAGCATAAAAGGTGACTGATCCCCAATGGATTGCCCAATCCTTCGTAGAAGCTATAGCAAGGGCGTGACTAATAGCTAATGACTGTCTAATGACAACCCTTGGAAATTATTAATGAACAAAATCATTTGGCACAAACATCAAAGGTGCCAACCTGGATGAGCATACCAGCTCATAGCTGAATTTGACACCAGCAATCTCAAAAAACAAGTACCATAGGTATTCTTGCTAAAATTGACCACACGGCATGCAACATTATGTCTTCTAATATACACCAGTCTTGTGAATGAGAAGAGAAACCCAAAATAAAGTACTTGAAAAAACAAATATCATAGGAAAAACATGGTGTCCACTTGTCCAGCAACTCATGTAGTAACTACATCAAAGTGGGGACAGACTTTCACAGCATTTATTGGATCTTCCCCATTTGTTAAAACAGGGATGCCATACCTTCCATCTCCAGTGAATATTGATTGGTGCCCAAGAAATGGTTGAATGAAACCCCCCCCCCCCCCCCCTTTTTTTCCAATACCAACTCTCACACCAGTAAAATTCTGTAGACCTTCAAACATAATGCATTTCTTGTCCACAGGAAAATCAATAATCACAACGTAAGATTTCAGACACTATGGGCTATATTTATATCTAATATCCCTTCAAGCAAGGAATTCTCTCGGGAATCTTTGCAAATTGTATCCACATGAGTGCAAATCGTTAAGAAAGGGCATTAAAGGTACAACATTGCATTTGATCCGTTCATGTATCAACTCCTTGCGCTATGGTAGATCAGTCTTTGAGACAGTCATTGTTTCATATAAAAAAATATAATGCCATGCAATCTCAGAATTTGTAAAATAAATAAATAAATAAATATCCTCAATAACATACTTTATTGCATCTATTTCATAAAGAACTAACAACCTATGATCTTCTACCACGATATAAAATTTATCTTCATTAATACATAACTCCAATCATACCAAAATATCACATCATAATGATGGGGTCTTTTACAGATTAGCCATCTCCCATTCTATGAATCTATTCATTTTCCTATGTAGCACATAAGCCCATTCTCATTCACACATAACCACAGTTTTTCATAAACGTATAATGAAATCAAGAGAACAAATCGGGAAAGGATACCATCTCTTACTGTTTGTAGATCACAGAAAGGAGACCATTTGTACCAAAAGAAAAACAGACAGTGGGTAGATGTAGTTCGTTGTACTTATAAGGCTTCTTAGTGTTTATTTCCACCAAAGGTATAGTTGATGGTGGTCACTATTGCATAGTTACGGATTACAAGGTCATTTTACATTCTGCTTCAAAAACAAATTTAGAATGACAATCATACTAGATGCACAGGATGCTTACATCCTCGGATTGGTTGACAGTGGGTTGAAAATCAGGTGTTGCTTGGTGAAGAGTATATTTGAATAACACAGCCCCAAAATTTTATACACGTAACTATTCCCAGCCTATGGCTTGGAAAAAAGAACGAAAGGAGTCATACCAGTATCATGTGCACCAAACCAAAAAATTTTAACTTATATATGCATATTAGAGACTACGAGGGTGAGTTTATAACGAGTTAAACACTTGTGAAACATGCTAGCTTGCACTAACAATTGTGTATATTTCTCCTTTTCCATTATAGGAGAGGATTGTTAAGTCTATTTTTGCAATTTCAACGCAAAATTAGTATATTGACTATAATTTGCAAAGGTTTTCAGAGTACTAGTTTACCGTTTACCACAGCCCTATAACTCATAAATTATTCCTATAGTATTTGTTTACAAACACCATCCCTCTCAACCACGTGTATATTTTTCCCAATTTACTATTCATAAGAGAAATATCATAATGCTAAAATTTATCCATGAATACTCTTGTACAATGCTAGCAAATTCCATCCAGTAAACCAAGACGAAAACCGCATTTTAAAACATAATAAGATACTAGAGGGGTACTTATCTTATTTTTATGTAGCAAAGTATGAATCACGCTGTCCATAAATTCTCCTGCAAAAAACTATCATGTCGACCCATTCTTAAGGTCCATCTTTTGCAACTTGAGCTCTGATACCATCTGTAACGTCCCCAAGTAACCAAGTAGAAATTCCAATGAAACCACATGCTAATGGTATTTTGAAAATGTTAATTCAACATACATGGTCTTGAAACCTCTTGATATAGGTCTCTCAGTGATCACTATTTATATTTACCCAACAGTATCCATTGTTGAAGGTGTCGAGTTGTAAACCTGCCAAGCCATTAAACACAGATGCTCTATGTACAAATCTATTCACTGTTTATTTGTAAATGATGAAACATAAGATTTATACTTCCATTTATATCAATAACATATCAGTCCAGATCTTTAATCAAAAATTCCGCTAGTTGTGTTGATAACCATGTATTAATGTAATTCTAAAATTATTCTTGATGACTTAGGAGTTATAGTCCACAAGCATTTCATCCTGAAAGTGCTATCAAACAATACTCCTGTACTAACCAAATTCGCTATGATACCATTAGGAAATGACTAGGGAGCAAAACAATAATTATCAGTACACAAATCAATACAAGGAGAAAAATAAACCATTAGACACAATCAAGAGGGACACCAAATGTACGTGGTTTTCCCACTCCATGGGCTACGTCCACCAAAACTATCGTGCTGTTAATTTCTATTCAAAATAACCAGATTACAACCGTTGCCAGATTTATTTTGACTGAAGTCCCAAAATATGAAGTACAACTACACTTGGACTTATGGATCTGACAAGGAAAGTTCCCTTATAATGAGAATAAAACATCTGTATATAACTGACACTACCCATATTATACTACACAGTTTACAATGTCCTTGTATCCCCAGTCCAACATATAAACATGCATATATATTCTAGCAATATATTAGCAAGAAGAACACCGGTAGACTTCGGCCGCTGCAGATGCCAGGGAAAGGTCAATGGATTTAAATCCAAAATGTTGAGGGTTACACACTCTAAGGTTTGGTTTAATATTATTAAATCTCTTATTCCCTACACGCAAAGGGTTCAGCAGAAGGATGAATGTAGAGTGTGGAGATAACATCAACTGGATACCACTCCTATAATTTTCAATGCCCTGTGCTTTTAAATCAAAAGCATCTATTGCATTCTTAATATCATCATAAAATCAACAATTTCATTAGGATAAAACTGATTCTTTGATTAGAGGATAGCACCAGTAAGTTTTAAGGAGAAATATAAGTGATGAGTTTACAGAAACATTCCCTACCAGCATTGTTCTTAACAATATTCCTCTCATCATCTAACTCTCCATTCAAGTATAATTTTTTTTTTTAAATGAAAACATCATTTTCCTTCCTCAAAAGAGGGAAATTTTAATTACAATCTCAGACTGAGAATGAAAAATTAGCACCGCCGCGTATGGAGCGGCAAGGAAAGTGATTTAGACATGCCATAATGGAGTCGGTGCTCACAACTCCCATACCTTAAACCCTATGACTCAAATCGTGCCACATCCCTATCTAAATCTCACCTCTTTATTTTCAAGCACTTTATGGATTACACAGCGTTCGGTGTAGAGATATGTGATTACCTTTCGGAGGAGACACAGTCAAGTATCCCAGATTCCTAGTGATCAAATCCCCAGGTAAGGTTTTAGAGGTATAACTAAAGAGTCAGCTTCACTATAAAAGGGACCTGAAAGTTAAAATCTGCCTCTTCTGTTCCTGAATAGACAGATCAAATGAGAGAGTCGCTACTCAAAACATCCCTTTTTGCTGCTTAAAAATAAATATTTCTTTGTCTATAGATCCCTCAATGGCCCTTCTGCTGTCATTGGAATATTTTTCACATCTTGGCTCCTGTCAAATATTAATTACTATGCAATGTATGCTTCCTAGTCTCCAATAGCCAACCACGATGCATATAACTCATCCGTGAAGAGGAGAGCGATATGATTAAAGTATGCATGGGTATTCGTTTACAGCTCACGAAGATAGGGAATAATTCCATCCCTTGCAAAGCTACTATATCTCACAACACAGAGATTAGTAGTTGACTATGTTCATGGATAAATTTGCTCGATCTCGAAAAACAGAGAGCACGACCACGATCACTAGGGTAGGGATCTGGCTTACGCAGGTATAAATCTACCAATAGGATTTGGTGACATCTAGACATAAAAGAGGTTACAGATTAACATTTCTAAAGACTGAAGAAACCCTCCTCGATGGTCACCATACATGATTGTTTTGATGATTTTTTAGCAATGCCCCAAGTAATTTCTGCAAGCTATAATTTACTAGCATGACCAACAAGGTTACATTACTAATTTATACGTCAACGATGGACTAGAAACTTACCTGATAAATGGGCACTTATTACAGTGCAGACATGGGTGCATTTCGGGTCCATAGCGATCTGCAACATGGATTTTTCACCTAAAACCTCAAATGATTGAGGAGGTGCGCCCTTTCTAGTGGTTCCTCTGAAAAACAAACAGAATGGCCAATCCTTCCCTTCACAGCAGCAAATTTCCTCTACAGCAAGAGACAGAGCGTTTTCTAGCAGAATGTCGGGTTTTTCCTTGTTTTTTCCCCCACTCCCTAAACGTCTTCGACAACCCAAATATATCTTGGTAGAAACCATAACGTCTCCATAATTAATGATTATGGATTTCAGGTAACGCCTCCTTAATCGGTGACTATAATTCAGGGTAAAATAAAAACCCTATACTCAACGTCTCTCCATGGTCAAAGTAAAACTTGGAAAGAAATTAATGTCTCCATAATTAGTGGCCGTAATTCAAGTAATGGTTTCCACACCTCTCGCCTACTTCCACAATCAGAGGAAATTCATTAATAAATATGTGATATATCAAATAGGGAATAATATATATATTCATATATGTAATTGCTTTTTGACATAATCTCCAATTATATGTATAAGCAATACTCCTCTCATGTATGTAAGGTTCTTATATATATTATTCCAGAGATTCCTTTTAATATATATAATTCTCTTATATATACATCTGCATAAAATAATGCTCCACCATTATGTGCAGGTCCTTATATATATTTAATACAATTCTTATATATATTTAATACAAGAAGTTCCTGTTTATTATATATATATAGTACTCTGATATATATAATGTACATATGTAACAATAATGCTCCTCTATATATGTTCTATATGTATATATTTACCTAAAGTTTCTTTTAATTTAATCCCTTAGTGATTTTTCCCTGTTCCTTCTATTCACTTTATAACTACTTGACCCTTTTGTGTCAAAGTCAATAAGATAGTAATTCTCTTTTAACATAGCTTAATTATACTTATAGATAATGGCTAGGCTAGGGTAGTTGTTTTGGGCTAATTCCGGAAGTAAATTAGGAATCCCTAACCATACTCTTTTGCCCTTATACGTTCAATTTTCCCATCGTTAAGATGTGTCTACGACCTAAGCCTCCGACTTGGAACTTAGGCTATTTTAATTTCAAGGTCTTACTAGTGGGGCCTTGGCCTTGGGATCCTCAACAGAAGACGAATACAATAATATTGAAAAGTTTACAGAGCATTCACGGGTTTACAGGAGGGACATTACAAAAACACGGGATCTAATCTGAGCATATTGATAGAGTTCTAAAAAACAAGCAATAGCCCTGGTTGATTTGTCCTAGCCAATAGGTTCGGTATTCTAAAGCTGCTTCCAAACCTAATTCCAAACCTTAATCCTGACAATTATTTAAATTTTCAAATAATGCATATGCAATATAACGCATATGCGATATAGCTTATCCATATCGCATATGTGATATAACACATATGTGATATGGATAAGCTATATTGCATATGCGTTATATCACATATGCGTTATATCGCATATGCGATACATATAATTATGTTCAGAGCTAATTTATGTGGTATGGCTTCTAGATTCACAATGTCACTAGCTACTTCGAAGTTGTATGGGTGGTGGGTTCCCACTATAGATTACTTCATGGAATTTCTTTAATGTTGCTAGCATAAGTGAACTAGGTAAATTCTAATGGTGCTATAGGTAAATTTAAACTAATTTTTTTTTGTCCTAACACATCATTGTTCACCACCCTCATCCTCATCATCATCACCACCCTCATCCTCATCATCATCATCATCATCCTCATCCTCATCTTCATCATCATCATCATATAGTCATCATCCTCCTCCTCCTCATCGTCATCATCATTGTTCATCATCATCGTCATCACCATCACCCTCATCAGCTTCATCATCATCATCATCACTCTCATCCTCATCTTCATCATCATCATCATCACCCTCATCCTCATCTTCATCATCATCATCATCATCATCCCCCTCATCCTCATCATCTTCATCATCGTCATCATCATCATCATCCTCATCCTCATCCTCATCCTCATCATCGTCATCCTCATCATCATCATCCCCCCCCTCCTCCTCCTCATCCTCCTCCTCCTCCTCCTCATCCTCATCCTCCTCCTCATCATCATCAGCATCACCCTCATCCTCATCAACTTCATCATGGTCATCATCGTCATAAATCATCCTCATCCTCATCCTCATCATCGTCAACCTCATCATCATCATCACCCTCATCCTCATCATCATCATCATCATCATCCTCATCCTAATCATGATCATCATCGTCATCATCATCAGCATCATCATCACCCTCATCCTCATCACCATCATCATCATCATCCTCATCATCACCCTCATCATCATCATCATACTCATCCTCCTCCTCCTCATCACCATCATCCTCATCATCATCTTCATTGTCACCCTCAACCTCATCCTCATCATCGCCCTCATCAGCATTGTTCATCACCCTCATCCTCACCATCATCATCATCTTCATCGACAGCCTCATCCTCATCATCATCATCATATTCATCATCCTCCTCATCATCACCATCAACCTCAACATCATCTTCATCGTCACCCTCATCCTCATCATCATCATCACCCTCATCCTCATCATCATCAACCTCGATCCTCATCATCATCGTTCATCACCCTCATCCTCATCATCATCATCACCCTCATCCTCATCATCATCAACCTCGATCCTCATCATCATCGTTCATCACCCTCATCCTCATGATCGTCATCATCGGCATCATCATCATTGTGATCATCATCATGGTCATCATCATCATCATGGTCATCCTCAACATCCTCAACATCCTCATCCTCATCCTCATCATAATCCTCATCCTCATCATCATCACGTTCATCACCCTCATCCTCCTCATGATCATGATCATCATGATCATCATCATCATCATTGTCATCATCATCATGGTCATCATCTTCATCGACACCCTCATCCTCAACATCATCAGCATCCTCATCATCATCATCATCATAATCCTCATCCTCGTCATCATCACGTTCATCACCCTCATCCTCATGATCATGATCATGATCATGATCATCATGGTCATCATCACCCTCATCCGCATCCTCATCCTCATCCTCATCCTCATCATCCTCATCATCTTCATCCTCATCATCATCATCATCGTCGTCATCACCCTCTCCTCATCAGCTTCATCATGGTCATCATCACCATCCTCCTCCTCCTCCTCATCACCTCCTCCTCCTCCTCCTCATCATACTAATCATCCTCCTCATCATCACCATCATCCTCATCATCATCTTCATCATCACCCTCATCGTCATCATCATCAACCTCGATCCTCATCATCATCGTTGATCACCCTCATCCTCATCATCATCATCATCGTTCATCACCCTCATCCTCATCATCATCATCATCATCATGGTCATCATCTTCATCGACATCCTCATCCTCAACATCATCAGCATCCTCATCATCATCATCCTCATCCTCATCACGTTCATCACCCTCATCATCATCATCATCATCATCATCATCAGATGCATCATTGTCATCATCATCATGGTCATCATCTTCATCGACACCCTCATCCTCAACATCATCATCATGGTCATCATGGTCATCATCATCCTCATCACCCTCACAATCCTCATCCTCATCACCCTCATAATCATCATCGTTCATCACCCTCATCCTCATCATCATCATCATGGTCATCATCATCATCATCATCATTGCCATCATCATCATCATCATTGTCATCATCATCATGGTCATCATCATCATCATGGTCATCATCTTCATCGACAACCTCATCCTCAACATCATCAGCATCCTCATCCTCATCATCATCATCATAATCCTCATCCTCATCACGTTCATCACCCTCATCCTCCTCCTCCTCCTCCTCCTCCTCGTCATCATCATTGTCATCATAATCATGGTCATCATCTTCATCAACACCCTCATCCTCAACATCATCAGCATCCTCATCATCATCATCATCATAATCCTCATCCTCATCATCATCACGTTCATCACCCTCATCATCATGGTCATCATCATGATCATGATCATCATCATTGTCATGGTCATCATCATCTTCATGGTCATCATCCTCCTGATCATCACCATTATTGTTCACCATCCTCGTCATCATCGTCACCATCATTGTTCACCATCCTCGTCGTCATCATCATCATCACCCTCATCCTCATCATCATCATCACCCTCATCCTCCTCCTCCTCCTCCTCCTCCTCCTCATCATCATCCTCATCCTCATCGTCTTCATCGACACCCTCATCCTCAACATCATCAACATCCTCATCCTCATCACCATCATCATCATAATCCTCATCCTCATCATCATCACCCTCATCCTCATCATCATAATCACCCTCATCCTCCTCCTCCTCCTCCTCCTCATCATCCTCATCCTCATCATCTTCATCGACACACTCATCCTCAACATCATCAACATCCTCATCATCATCATCATCATCATCATAATCCTCATACTCATCATCATCACACTCATCATCATCATCATCATCATCATCCTCATCATCATCATCATCATCATCACCCTCATCCTCATCATCATCATCATTGTCATCATCCTCATCCTCATCATCATCATCATTGTCATCATCCTCCTCATCATCACCATCATTGTTCACCATCATCTTCATCATTGTCATCATCCTGCTCATCATCACCATCCTCATCCTCCTCATAATCATCATCACCATCCTCGTCAGCATCATCATCATCATCATCCCTCATCCTCATCATCACCATCACCCTCATCCTCATCATCAGATCATCATAGTTATTATCCTCCTCATCATCACCATCATTGTTCACCATCATCTTCATCATCACCCTCATCCTCATCATCATCTTCGTCACCATCACCCTCATCCTCATCATCACCATCACCCTCATCCTCATCATCATCATCATAGTCATCATCCTCCTCAACATCACCATCACCCTCATCCTCATCATCATCATCTTGCTAACAACTGAATGTTTAGTTTCTGAGATAATGAAATCTATTGATCTGAACAAAGAATAAGTATTCAGGGAAGTTCTTCATATCCAATTAATATTTTAATGAAACAAAAACAAAGAATAAGACTTGCAACCACTTAGTATAAGAAACTTCTTCATGTCCAGTTACTATTTTAACTAAACAAAAACATTAACGTTATTTTAAGCCAATAAACCAATAGATTCCATGGATGTTTGTCTTAGTTCACTTTTAATTATGTGTAGGGACTTGTTTGAGATTTATTTTGATTCCAGTTATTTTATTTTCAAATAATTAAAGTTATTTTATCTTCAAATAATTAGAGTTATTGTTCAAATAATTAGAGTTATTGTTGTATAAAATAACTATTTGATTATGTATATGTGCATGTATGTTTATGCATAATATGAACATTGTAGGGGTTCTCAGTATATTTCCATGAATGTATGGATCATATTTTAAAATATATATATATAAAAGGATAAGGATGGGGAGATGAAAAAATGGATGTACATATTTTTTCTTATGCAACCCAAATCACCAAATCTATCTATTTGAAGCTAAAAGAAAAAGAAGACAAGCATACAACAATTAGAGGAAAAGGTAACAAAAAAAAAGATCACAATGTAAATAACACATTTTCATTGAGAACTAAATCGCATATGTGATATATCGTATATGCAATAAATCACATATACGATATATCGGCAATTCGTTATGGAAAACCCTTTCCCTTCATTACAAAAGCTAAAATTCAATATCGCATATGCGATATATCGCAGGTGCGTTATATCGGAAATGCGATTTATGTTTTATAGAAAATGTAGGGTGGTGTTGTGTTGGCCACCTTTAACGTATCAAAAGACATAATTCGTATGAACCCGCACACAGAGAATTGCTGGACATGCAAATTTTTATCATTACTTACATAATTGCATAGTTTTGTACAGGTTTGGGTGGATTTCAATGGGGAATGTACGTAATAGAGGAAGAAAGTCAGCAAGGAAGGTGCTTACAACGGAAGTAGCAGAAAATAAAAAACAAAAAAAGGGAAGATTCAAGAAATCATCGACATTCATTACATGAGCAAATAGTTCCCATTCCCCCTCAAGAGATACCTGACCTAGAGGCTAAGGAAGATAATGCAACATTAAAAGAAGCTGGTTATATGGAAGTTGATATTATTCATCCATTAGTAGATGGTCAATCTTCTAAATAGTTCAATAATTATGTTACTCCCGATGCAAATGTGACTCAGCAACAACCATGTTCGGTGGTTCAATCTCCTAATTGAAGTTGTGAGCCGGTAGTCGATGTAAACATCACTCCAGCATTTCAAACGGCAAGAAATTTTGCATCAAAATGAAAGAGAACTCCTAAATGAATACAAGTGGACGAGAGCGGATTGACTTCCATAGAAGGTAAGGTGGCTAAACGCACTATCCTTCGTCATTCTTCTCAAATAATGAAACAATACTTTGATAACAAATCCAAAGCCGGTAAATGCCAACTGTTTTTAGCTTTGCTTAAATCTAGAAATATGGAAACAATTAGAAGAAATTTAGTCATAACAACAATGAAGAATATGGAATCAAGTAATCACATTGTTAAATCTCTTGCTGCTGCATTCACATCGATTGGTAAAAAAACTCGTTCAAAAGACTGTAATGTGGCTCGTCGTGTATTGGCTGAATCAATTGTATGAAGATCCACAAGGAAACGTTGTTTACTTAAATGCACATCAGAAATTGTTCCTTTACATCCAAAGACTCTTAAAAAATATTCAGTAAGAAGAGACAACCTTGATGTAGAGGGACAAATGGAAACATTATGGGCATTTAGCAGTAGGCTGCCCCACAAAGACATGAAGTTAGTCGAAGCAGTGAAGGGCCTAGTGCAAACTTTTTGGCATGATAACACTAGGCCTTCTTCTAACACGAAGGATGTGTTAAAACATTGTAGGGGTTCTCATCACACTGAACCTCATGTTAAGAATTATCTTGACATGACACAAACTCAACTGTTCGAGATGTTTAAAGTTTCCCATGTAGAGCTAAGGCTTGGGCAAAGATCTTTTGAAAAATGCAAGCCTTGGTATGTTAGAATCAATACCATACGGAACACTTGTTGTTGTAGACACCACATAGAGTTTGACCTATATTACCATACATTTGCACATATACGTCATTTTTTGCATCCTAACCATGTGCAGGAATGCTCAAGTACAATACCACCAATTTCATCCAGATATTTCATCCATAGCCTCATGTGTCCGAGGCAAGATGGGCAGACACATTACTTAAAACAATGTGTAGATGGTTCTTGCAACAATTGTGGTGGGCTATCCTTATGGTATGATTGCATCCATGAAAGTGAAGATCAAGCATTCGGGAATGCAATTGTTGAGAATCTGAACTATCAGTATGAGACATATCAGCTAAATGATGGGAAAGAAAGCAGGGAGATTAAATTGGTGACTTCACAGGTAAATTCTTGAATATTGACAAATTAATATTCACGTGTACACACACATTTTTTTATGTGGTTTATTGACATATTAATATTCATGTACAAGGTTCGAGTATGTGATTTTATTCCAGAGTTTCATGGAAAGATCCAAGAGTACATTCAACATGTCGATATGGCACGGTGGCAAGATGAGCAATTCAGAATATGCCGGGACACCTTCCCTCTTGAAACAATACTATCAGTGGTTGACTTTGCTGAAAATTACACCCTACAACCACAAAATGAAATTCAAAGTCAATACTATCACTCAGAGCAGGTGAGCATAATGGTGCATATCACGTATCGACATGGGCAAGATAGCAGTGAAGAGAAACATGTGATACTGAAAGAAAGTAACTTCTACATAAGTGACGACCAGACCAATGACATCCATTACATGCAACATTGCTTTAAATTATTCTATGACCACGTGATAGCTATGGATATACCATTTTATCGTCATCTCATTTGGTCAGATGGTTGTGCTGGATAGTTCAAGAATGCACGTGTATTTGAATGGTTGTGTTTGTTGCACCTAAAATACAAGGTTCCACATGTATGGAACTACTTTGAAAATGGTCATGGAAAAGGAGAGCATGATGGTGCTGGTGCATGCATTAAAACTGCCCTTCGAAGGGAAGAGATGAAGTTTACAGGTGCTCACCTTCGAGATGCAGCATCTATAGTCCAATGGTGTGCATCTGTCATGGGAGAACAAGCAACAAGGAAACACTTAGTGCGAAGAATATTCTAGGAGGTTACAAATGTGGACCAATCACAAACACCTCAGGTGAACACAGTGCATGGAACTCAACAGTTTCATTCAATTAGAAGCTCAGACAACTCGGCCCTACAAATTTGGACAAGATTGAAGGCTTGATTTTGCAGCTCTTGTAGCATCGGTGAATGGGATGATTGTGAGCATACTGATATCGTTGATACATGGGATTGAGTGACACTTGGTACCAATTTCAACGGGGACAATGAAATAGACCATTTGGAAGATGATCAGACACATATTTCTAGAGACTATGATCACATATTGGATCTCATATAAGCAAGTACATGAGTAGTACCTAAATAAGAAAATGATCCCATATGTAAATTGTTTACTCGACCTTTGTATAATTTAATTTATGTAGAAATTAGATATGCAAGACCTTATTTACAAAATGTAAATTGTTAACTCGACCTATTTCTTTTCACAAGTCAGATATATGCAGTGGTTGCCCCAAAAAATAATGAATGGGGTTCTGACTATTGGTTGGCATGTTGCTTAGAGGGGAAACAAACCCTTCTAGAACCTGTTACAGATGATGAAAATATTGAATTCCCAACCAGCTCGATGGTTATAAAAGGGGAGTACTTGACACTTGCAGCACAACAAAAAAGGAAGGGTGGGTATGTATATCAGGATTATAGACCAGGAGCTATTGTATACCACTTCACCAACCTAGTAGTTGGTACAAACATCAAGCTCCACACACTTGCGCACAAAAATAGGTCACATGTACGATAATTTCTACCTCATATAGAGCATGAAATATTGATGGACACTATCGGCACCAGAGATGATCCGGATGACCTACTTGTATGAGTGCATTGTCAGGTGCGTTATTTAAACCATGTTTGCACATTTTCATTGGGTTCTCTTTTCTTTCTTATGATGTTACTAATGTCTAGCCCTTTGTGTGCCTAGGATACAAACACCATCTACGACACATTGGAGGCGCCAAGAATGGTGTCTTTAGACACCACCAAATTTAGTTTGGAAAATAACAAGTTCTCGAGTTGTTGAAATTTACATTTCTTGATGTTTTTAGTTTAATATATATATACATTTAATTAGGAGAGGCAACTAGAAACACATGATCACCAATTCTTACATGCACCAACTAGGCTTTCATGAGTCACCAATACTTGCATGCTCCAACTAGGGTCAAGACAAGTTATTTTATGTCCAACTAGGGTTTGGAGAGCAATTATGCAAGTTAGGAGAGTGAACTAGAAACACGTGATCACCAATACTTGCATGCACACCAACTAGGCTTTCATGAGTCACCAAGTTGCATGCTCTGGAAATAGGGTCTTGAGACAAGGTATGAGATGTCCAACTAGGGTTTGGTGCATAATCATGCAAGTCGTGAGATATGCTTTATGAGACGGAACAAGGTATGAGATGTGCTTTTATTATGACTGTTAGTGGAATTGGTATGGAAAAAGAGAACTCAAAATCATCATAAAGTAATTATTTGTACATGGTCATATGGGGTATTTGGATAGGGATTCAAATTGTCCATGTTAAATTGTCCATGTTAAACAAGACCTAATTGGAGTGCAAATACTGTTACTCTTTAGTACATTTATTTTCAGCATGTTATTGGGAACTAAACATTATTGTGGCATGCTCAAACTAGGGTCAAGACAAGGTACATGAGATGTCCACCTAGGGTTTGGTGAGCAATCATGCAAGTTAGGAGAGTCACCAATACTTGCATGCACACCAACATTATTGGGAACTAAACATTATTGTGGCATGCTCCAACTAGGGTCAAGACAAGGTATGAGAATGTCCAACTAGGGTTTGGTGATCAATCATGCAAGTTAGGAGAGTGAAGTTCTACAAACACATGATCAGCTTGATACTTGCATGCACCAACTAAACACTAAACACACATGTCTCAAAAAGTACACTAAACACATGTACATCTAGAATTATTTTCCCATGGTAGCTTACATATCAAAGTCATGGGTTTCCTTGATGGTGCATATCAAAGTGATCCGAATTTTAGTATCACAGGGCATCTTATTTTTATAAATGATATATGCATGTTAGTAAGTATAAAGTTGGAGCTGGCATAGGAACACACAAATTTGGATAATTAATGGCCTCAATGCTCTTGATAAAATGTGCTTTCAACGGTGGTGTAAAAACTCTCTAGGTTTTTGTTCACTAGGATCTCACTATAAATTGTCATGGTGTTAAACAAGACCTAATTGGAGTGCAAATACTGCTACTCTTTAGTACATTTATTTTAGGAGAGTCAACTACAAACACATGAGATCACCAATACTTGTACATGCACCAACTAGGGTTTCATGAGTCACCAAGTTGTGCATGCTCCAACTAGGGTCAAGACAATGTATGAGATGTCCAACTAGGGTTTGGTGAGCAATCATGCAAGTGAGGAGAGTCAACTACAAACACATGAGATCACCAATACTTGCATGCACACCAACATTATTGGGAACTAAACATTATTGTGGCATGCTCCAATTAGGGTCAAGACAAGGTATGAGATGTCCAACTAGGGTTTGATGCGTAATCATGCAAGTTAGGAGAGTGAACTACAAACAAATCATCACCAATACTTGCATGCTCCAACTAGGGTCAAGAAAAGGTATGAGATGTACAACTAGGGTTTGGTGAGCAATCATTCAAGTCAAGAGAGTCAAATACAAACACATGAGATCACCAATACTTGCATGCACACCAACATTATTGGGAACTAAACATTATTGTGGCATGCTCCAATTAGGGTCAAGACAAGGTATGAGATGTCCAACTAGGGTTTGGTGTGTAATCATGCAAGTTAGGAGAGTGAACTACAAACACATGATCACCAATACTTGCATGCTCCAACTAGTGTCAAGACAAGGTCATAGATGTCCAACTAGGGTTTGGTGAGCAATCATGCAAGTTAGGAGAGTCAACTACAAACACATGAGATCACCAATACTTGCACATGCACCAACTAGGGTTTCATGAGTCACCAAGTTGTGCATGCTCCAACTAGGGTCAAGACAAGGTATGAGATGTCCAACTAGGGTTTGGTGAGCAATCATGCAAGTTAGGCTCGAGTCAACTACAAACACATGAGATCACCAATACTTGCACATGCATAAAAAAATTATTGGGAACTAAACATTATTGTGGCATGGGAACTAAACAAGACCTTTAATTGTCAAATACTGCTACTCTTTAGTATGTATTTATTTTCAACATGTTTTTGGGAACTAAACATTATTGTTGATTCTCTTCCTTAAGCAAGTCAAATTATGGAAGATATGGAGTTCAAAGAGATAATTGAAGTGCCCTATTTGGTTTCTTCCTTGTGATTCTTGAGTAAAGGTGACATGTAATATCAATGTATATATTTCACTAGTTTGGTTGAGTTAGATAATGGTACATATTGAACTAGTATGTTATGTTATGGTACATTGTTATTGTATCATAGCACTATGGTATGATGTTAACTTGTCGTAGGGTAATGTAGAGTATGTTATTGTGTGTACATGTTAGAATTGTAGAGTATGTTAGTGTGTGTTACTGTGTGTAAATTAGGGTATATGTTATTGTACATGTTAGAATTGTATGATGTTAAAAATTTGATGAGTTGATGAGTCACCAAGTTGCATGCTCTGGAATTAGGCTCTTGAGACAAGGTATGAGATGTCCAACTAGGGTTTGGTGCGTAATCATGCAAGTCATGAGATGTGCTTTATGAGACGGAACAAGGTAGGCTAATGTAGGGTAAGTCATGAGATGAGCTTTATGGTATGATGTTAACTTGTTGTAGGGTAATGTAGAGTATGTTATTGTGTGTACATGTTAGAATTGTATCTAGTATGTTAGTGTGTGTTACTGTGTGTAAATTAGGGTATATGTGTTATTGTACATGTTAGAATTGTATGATGTTAAAAAGTTGATGAGTTGATGAGTCACCAAGTTTCATGCTCTGGAATTAGGGTCTTGAGACAAGGTATGAGATGTCCAACTAGGGTTTGGTGCGTAATCATGCAAGTCATGAGACATGTGCTTTATGAGATGGAACAAGGTAGGGTAATGTAGGGTAAGTCATGAGATGTGCTTTATGGTATGATGTTAACTTGTCGTAGGGTAATGTAGAGTATGTTAGTGTCTGTTACTGTGTGTAAATTAGGGTATATGTTATTGTACATGTTAAAATTGTATGATGTTAAAAAGTTGATGAGTCATTTAAATTCTTCCTTTAAGTAAATTGGAAATTCATTTAAGTTAGCACACATGCACGAACCACACATATCATTATATCACATTGGTCATCCACACATATCATGTTCCAAGACCACGTCAACAATATATATGTATGAATTTGAACCTTGCTTTATATTATATATGTATATAGCAATAATGTTGTACAAAAATTGCCATGCCACATGGCCATAATAAAAAATAGTGGATCAAAAAGTACATCTGTGTGTACACATATGAACAAAAAGATACATCTATGTACATGCCCCCTATACATTTTTTCTAGTTATCCCCTGTTTTGCTGCCACTGCTAGAGTCTTCGGAGAAGTGTAGCTTTCTTTTGCGACTGCTCACTGGTGATCCCCATCGCTGAAAAAGAGGGATAGGTCTCATCAGTGGAGACTGGAGAAAAACCAACATTTGTAAGTTAATTTACCAACCTTTAAAAATTCTATATACATTTGTTCAAATTCCTTGAAACCAAAATAACATTTCTACTTAATGTACGTGAGTAAGTAATCACGGGTCCTGGTGCCTCACTGACAGTAACCCTAATTGGGTGCTCTTCTTGCACCACTTGCTCACTATCAGGCTGCATAAAAATATATATATATATATATGCCAATGTCAACAAATATACATGTACCTTGGGGGGGAGAGGGTCACCAATTTGGGTTTCTTCAAGCACCAAATCAGAGAAAGATATGTATGTACACAAACGTACAAAGAAAGTGATATACATAAACATACCTGCTGGCTTGTCAACGGTGGGCCACCGGTTTGGTGCTCTTCACGCACTGGTGCCTCACTAGGGGCCTATATATAAAGTAGCATATATATGTCAATTTCATATAAAATAGTGAATCAGAGACATATATACTACCTGGAAGGAAAATGATGAACAACCAAAGAAAGCGAAACATACATACCTGTATGGGGGGAAGAGGTGGGTTGACAACAACCTCGCTTTGGTGCTCTTCAAGCACCACTTTCACAACAGGTTCCTACATAAAGTAACATATATGTCAAAGCGATATGTAAGTTACAAAATGATTTTTCCAAACAAAGTGAAACATAATTAAAAGCATATATAATTAAAAGCATATTTCAAATAATACCTATGTCTGTGAATCTACCTCTGCATCAGAGGGAATAGGCTGCGAGACAATATACTCATCATGGGAAACCTGCATAAAACATGTTACATGTCAAAATTAGGATACATATTGAATGTTACTTGATTAAGATATGTACACAAACGTACAAAGAAAGCGATCTACATAAACATACCTACTGGCTCGTCAACGGTGGGCCTCTGGTTTGGTGCTCTTCAAGCACCAGTGCCTCACTAGGGGCCTGCATATGGAGTAGCATATATATATGTCAATTTCATATAAAATAGTGAATTAGAGACATATATACTACCTGGAAGGAAAATGATGAACTACCAAATAAAGCGAAACATACATACCTGTTTGGGGGGAAGAGGTGGGTTGACAACAACCTCGCTTTGGTGCTCTTCAAGCACCACTGTCACAACAGGTTCCTACATAAAGTAACATATGTCAAAGCGATATGTAAGTTACAAAATGGTTTTTCCAAACAAAGCGAAATATAATTAAAAGCATATTTCAAATAATACCTGTGTCTGCGAATGTACCTCTGCATGAGAGGGAATAGGCTACGAGACAATATACTCATCATGGGCAACCTGCATAAAACATGTTACATGTAAAAATTAGGATACATATTGAATGTTACTTGATAAATATATGTACACAAACGTACAAATAAAGCGATCTACATAAACATACATGCTGGCTCGTCAACGGTGGGCCGCCGGTTTGGTGCTCTTCACGCACCGGTGCCTCACTAGGGGCCTGCATATAAAGTAGCATATATATATATGTAAATTTCATATAAAATAGTGAACTAGAGACATATATACTATCTGGAAAGAAAATGATGAACTACCAAAGAAAGCGAAACATACATACCTATTTGGGGGGAAGAGGTGGGTTGATAACAACCTCGCTTTGGTGCTCTTCAAGCACCACTGTCACAACAGGTTCTTACATAAAGTAACATATGTCAAAGAGATATGTAAGTTACAAAATGATTTTTCCAAACAAAGCGAAACGTAATTAAAAGCATATATATAATTAAAAGCATATTTCAAATAATACCTTTGTCTGCGAATCTACCTCTGCATGAGAGGGAATAGGCTACGAGACAATATACTCTTCCTGGGTAACTTGCACAAAACATGTCAAGTATCAAAATTAGGATACCTATTGAATACATTACAATCTATAAATTATAAATATATATAAATAAAGTTGACAAATTAACAAGTATAGTTCTTACCCCTATTGCTGAAGAACCAAACCCATAAGCAATATTGACAGCCGCATCAATGTTCTCAACATTGATCGACGGACTATGTGACTGTGGTGTGCCATGGGACACCAGCTGTATATTTGTTCACAAAAATTGTTAGATAATTAAATAGAAATAAAGTGCGAAACAATTGAATATTTTGACATGAAACAAAATATAATATTAAAATAATGATTTTTACTTACAAAGCGAAGTAATCCATCATCTCGGAAGTCGGAAGCAGGGCCATAGCATATCCCTCCACACGATGTGCAAGGGTGTGGAGTAACACGACACTCTGAAGACTCTGCATCTCCTCTGTGATCTGTAGATGGGCATACCGTAGAAATGCCAACCCCTTGGTCTACATTGCCTTGGAAATCAGTCCCATGCTCAAGCAATGTCTCTTCCATGTCAAGTAATGCCTCTTGTGTATACTCAATGACAGGACCTGCGGGAGGATATACCCGAGGGGGTTTTGGTGTGTGTGGTGGGCATGGAACACAGTCGCGATCTGTCCTAGCTCCTTCCCTATCTTGGGGAATCCCATGACCAACACCCCGGTTGCATAAGAGATCGAAGTAGTTAACATGTTTCCCTAGGATGAATTCTGCATACATCTTCCTAAGGAAATAAAATGGGATGTCCCTATTCCCATGGGGATCTTCATCGAAGACCATATACCAACGATCCATCCAATTAGCCTTTATATTTGGTTCAATGCACCAGTCTATGGAAATGCGTGCTCAATTGGTGGGTGGAACCAATCCGGTGCTGGGGTCCCGGAATAATGAAAATAACTGGTCTTTAGTAATTTTAATGGCTTTGATGTCTTTATGAGTCAATCCATCGGAGTAGTACTGCCTCCTAGATTCTCTGGATGAGGTAATGTTGTACAGAGCTCCTTGGGCATCGGAAATTGTGTTTGTTATTATGTCCAAGGCATCGGCTAAAGAATATCTCAAATGACCCCCCCCTCTAATTGATGAGCTAAGGCACCTCAATGATGCCAAGCATGCAATAATCTGTGTGTGTCTATCTTGTTCCCCCTCCGATTCTGGGTTTGGTTGTGGGTTAGGTTGTTGTGGGTTATTATAGGGTGGGTTTTCCACATTATGTTGTTAATTTGTGTTGTCTGTTAAGATTTAAACATAAAATTGCAAGTTAATTTACTTAGAATCATT
The DNA here is from genome assembly GCA_001517045.1 of Pseudotsuga menziesii. Taxonomy (NCBI): domain Eukaryota; kingdom Viridiplantae; phylum Streptophyta; class Pinopsida; order Pinales; family Pinaceae; genus Pseudotsuga; species Pseudotsuga menziesii. The sequence goes on from LPNX010202099.1 coordinate 684,697, forward strand.
ATTTGATTGTTCACATTCAATTATTTTTTTAAATTTGTTCAAAATAATTATAAATACAAAGAAATTATGAAAAAAATTAAAGAATGGAAGGCTAAATGAAAAGGATTGAACTAGCATAAATACCTACCATTGGATCAATCCACCTCAAACTCGACCTCAACCTCGAAAAGGTAAAACCCAAATCGCACCTGCGGTTTTTCGCTCCTCCATTTTTTCGCTCCTGCATTGTTTCACTGTCCCAATGCTTTGAAAATGAGATTGCGGCCTCTGTTTTATTTATTTTTTCTACTTTTGAATATCGCAAGTGCGATATATCGTACTTGTGATATACTTCTTTTGTGGTCCCCTTACAAAAAAATAACATGTTTTACAAAAAAATGCCTTTCCACTTCTTGACGGTCTCCCCCCCACTTGTTCTATCCAATATTTCATTGATTTAATTTTTGGTGCATCCATACAAATGCTTTTTCTTACCAATCATCTCCACATAAAGTTATTGAATTAGACCATAAGATTAATCCCTTGTGGGATTTGGCCATATCCAACCTAGTTCTTCTCCTAATGGCTCCTTTTCCTTCATTATTCCAAAAGCGTAGAAGTGGTTCCCTGTCAAAGATTCACGTGCTCTTAATAAGATCACTACAAAAAATTGCTATCCCTTGTCACAGTATGATGATTTTCAAGGGTAACAAATTCTTTACCAAGATGAAATTGTTGAATGGGATAACATCATTAGGTTTGCATGAGTTCCAATGACACCTATAAGATTTATTTAAGATTAAGTTTCTTCTACATCCAAGGATTTTCATTGTGATATATCTTGAAAAAATATCATTTTTAGTAAAATGTAGGAAGAGAACCTATGTGTGCACTTGGTACTAAAGTTTCTTCGAACTCACAAATTGCAGGCTACTCACAAAAAGTATTATATTGGGAAACCTCCATTCACTATCTAGGAATTCTTATTGATAAAATTGGAATAGGTGTTCATCTTGCCAATGTACAAGCTCTTGTTAACTGGCTCATCCCCTCATTTTTATTGCTTGAAAAAGTATTTATCGGTGGCCTAAATTTTTATCAACATTTTAGTACTCATTTATCTCACATTTCATACCCCTACATCAACTCTCCAATCCACTTGTGTTTTCCTAACAAAGTTAATGGATGAGAGTTCTTGGAACTCAAACACTACATTGTATTTGAAATTTGTTTTGCACCTTTTGGATTCACAATATCCCTTTGAGATTGAGACAAATGCTTCACACTATGCTACTAGTTCCATATTAAAATGGGTTGGTCATCCCATGAACTATCATTCCAAGACTTTGACAAATGCCAATCTGAAGTACAACACGTATGACAAATAATTTTGAGATCTAGCGAAGGCCTTGAAGCAATGGTGCCATTATGTTTTGGATAAGGAAAACAATTTTTGTACTAATAATCATCCCTTAATCTTTTTAATTCATATTCTAAGAGTTAATAACAATTCCATCTCAAACATGCCTCCTACCTACAATAGTTTCATGTGGTCTTTAAATATAAGAAAGGGAGTTCAAATTAGGTGACAAATGTGTTGAGTTTCCCTCCAACTCAACCAATGCACATTTTGTATGTTCCTTGTGTTTCCTATGAAGCTTGGAACAACTATATGCTAATAGTACTTTCTTTGGGTCAGTTTGGCAGGCCTTTCATCATCCTACCCAAATTAATTTGTATTTGGGAGGGTTGGATGTTTATGCATAATTAAATTTTCCTACCCAACACTCTAGGATCCTTATTTTTGATTTGGGAAGCTCATGCCTCTTGATATGGTGTACATTTTGGCCCACTTAAGATGCATTGACTACTATGTGGACCCAATTGTCGTTTGGATGTGTACGCTTTTTTGTGATTTTATTCTATTTTAAGACCCTATTATGTAGATATATTTATAGATGTAGAATGCATTTCTACATAACTTATCCTATCCATGAGCTATTCTTACAATTAAGCTAAGAATGAGCATGAACCACATTAATTTTCATATGGAATAAATTCATATACATATGCAACCATATGATTCACTTAATATTAATAGAGTGAAAATAGATGCAGATAAATCAACAACCAAATACATTACTAAATTCCCTCTCTCATTCTGGTACAAACACTTAAAGAAGATTAAAATATCAATTGCCTCAGAGAACTCACAAGTGTGGGTTTTCTATGTGTAAACGAATACCCTAAAGAACAACCTACTATGATTGACATTGTGGGTGTACTCCAAAACATCTGAGAGGTCCATGTCTAAGAGTTGTTGGCATTCCAATCAAGTATAACACATTTGTTGGGTAGTTCAAGTACTAATCAAGGCAATAAAAAACGCATATGCGATATATCGCATATGCGTTTTGGAAATGTTACATATCGCATATGCGATATTTAACATTACAACACGCATATGCGATATACATTTCCACGAACCTTAGCCTTGTGTTTGGGCTTGGGTTATTCCGAACGTACCATCAATAACGCATATGCATTCTTGATTTGCACTTTGGAAGTGTGTTTCTGATTTCCTAAGTGGCACCAAAAAGTGTAACCAATTTCGTGCGAGTGCCCTTACATTAGTGTGGTAGGATACTGAAGCGATGGTAATATACGTATATATTTTTTAATTTACAACATTGTGGCTGAGATTGTGAAGAGATATTAATCATATATACATATTTATATAAAGATATTTTTTACTTTATATTATGATGGATACTATATAAAATATAGTCTTTTATATAAAAAAAAATTGTTTTCAGCAAAGGGCATTATCTTCTTTGAAGAATGGGAGGTTTCAAATGTGGTGTCTCACGGTCTCTTTATCTTTTTTTATTCTAGACGATTGGGACTAGTAATTTTATATGCTTTTGGTACTTCTTGGATGACTGTCTTATTTGAGTCCTTCTTTGAGGCATTTCTAGTATTATCTAAAGGTTGTTCTAGCACCTATTATCATAGTTTTTAGATTGGCCAATTTGGGGCTGATGTTTTGCAAGAACTTTGCATCTAATTTTGGTGGAGCTCTATGATATCCGAGGTGATAGAGAAGAAATGACACTTCTATTATGAACATATCCATTGTATACTTTGATTCTATTATGAATATCAAGTATATTTTTTTTCTTAATCAAAGAAAAATGAGTGAATATTATAACATGTGGCTAATGCTTTTATTAATTTTTTAATAGTAATTATTATAGATTATACTTAGGTTATGTTAAATTATCCATCATTAAAATTATTCAACTTCAAAGGAATGTTTTGTGAAGGTGGGTAACAATTTCATGAGAATGAAGTGGCAGAAAATGGAAATCATGACTTTTCATCATAACAAAATCATTTTCTTGGTTGAACATTCAGTTTAACTTTCCGCAAGATAAATTTTTTGGGTTGAAGGTTAAAATTAATGAAATTCCTTCAAAATTGTGCATCGGTTGCCTCAGTGCGAAAATAAATTGTCCAACAATTATTTTCGGCTGAAAACTTTTTTTCATCTCAAACCCTCTTTTTTTAATAAGTGTGAGAAGATTTGTCAAAGATCTTTTGCAAGAGTAGAATTTTATCCTACATCTTCCACTATACCCTATCCTGTCAATAGATCCACCACACCACTAATTACCTACATACCCCTCAACTAGCTATGCCTCGAGTGAACTAGAAAATATCTCCCTCTAGTGTAGGATTAATGAGAGGATTCATGTGGCATAGTATGTAGAAGTTTTTGTAACTTTGAAACATATTCCTACTGTAATTTTATTGTCTTATTGTTATACCTGCTTCGGGGGATGTTATTGACTTACTTGGTCATGTAAAGGTCTTGAAAGAATAAATGTAAACCATAAGTTCTAATTTGGGTCAGTAGTACCCAAGAATTTTTTTATATAAATGTTGCTTTGAGTCTTAGACAAGTCAACCCTGTAAAAGTATGAAATTGTCCGAGTTAGGGAAAAGTGTCACTCACTTGATGAGTAAAAATAAAGAGGGTGCACCTCTTATTTGGACAGAGATTCACTCAAGCAAGTGTGCAAGAGAGAGAAAAAGAAGTTCTATGGAGAGATTCAGAACAAGTTGATGTTTTCTTTGGGGTTTATCTTGTCTTGATTTGGAGTTCCACTTGGTGACATAATCTATACTAAAGTTGTTAGGTTTTCTCCCTTGTCGTTTCCTAGCAGAAAGCATTTGTGTACTTTTTGTAATGGTGTGCTTGTGTTTCGTTTAGTCATCCTATTGCTTATGGTTATGATGAAATAGTGCAAACTGTTTGAATATATACCACTAAAATTGTACCAAAGTATTAGTGCCATCTTGAAAGAAGTCTTTGTGGAGCTGAAACTCACCAAAGCTTGAAACTAGGGTTTCCTTTTCCAAGAACTTCCCTCCACATACTAGATGAAAAAGTATTCCTAGTCAAATCTCCTTAGGAGGGCACATATTTCCATGGGGGCAGTTTCTAGTTCTGTAGATTTTGATTTTTTGACCTAACATTATTGTGGGGAAAACTAGGGAATCAAATTGGCCTTAGAAAAATATTCCTTTCCATCTCACATAGGGTGTTAGTATGCTTGCTATGCTTTGAATAGGTATGAAATAAATTGGCAATCTCATCTCCTTGCACCAAGAAAATATCATTAGTTTTGAACCTCCACTTTGCTTCCTCCCATTCAAGTAATGCCCTTTTTTGTCACCTCCAAATTATTCAGCATGGATTTGTCAAAAATACATAAGTATTGTTTTGATCAAATATTTTAAAAGTTATTTAAGCCTCCACTTTCAAAAGGTTTTGTTGAGGGTTTTTTAACTTTTCCTTTTCCCGTTAGATTAGTATCATATCAACTCTTTTAAAATTTTGTAAAAACTAATACATCATTGAGTCATCACTGGAATTTTCAAATATCCTTCATTCATGCCTAACAAAACTTATAAACTCTTCAGCCCCTAGCCATGTAGGGTAAAATTTGAAGGTTCAATGAGTTTTTATCTCTTACCTCTCTATATAATAAACTATTTGAAGGTGATAAAACAAACCCCAAACTCTCACCCAAGTTCTTAATTTATCATGCACTACCATAAATATTTCTAACACTATGAACTTGACAAGCCCCTTTGAAATACCTTCATCCCCTACCCCAAAATTCCTCCATGTGGGGCTAACTTATGGATTCTATGTCATATAAGCCAACTTCTTCAATTATTTCTAGAAAGTAATATAGGATGTGGTCGACTCTAGTAGTTATACCCTAAGGTTAAGCTATTTTTCAACTAAAATTCAAATATAATCTTATAATTGTACTCATTTACTTAAGCAACCTTGGGTTGAAACATTTACCCCAAAGCTATTTCCTTTCTTCACATTTATTAAACAAATTAATAAGAGAAAATATCTTTTATCTCACCACATATTGCATTTCAAACCAAAAAATTACATTGATGATAGTTGAATCCTTGTCCTATTTAATGGATGATATACTTGTGAGAATTGCAAGCTTCACTTAAGGTCACGGAATCAAGCATTAAGATTAGAAAATGCTCCAAAATTGTTGATCAATGAGGATTATGAAACTTTCAATATCAAGGAATAAAATGTTGTCATTATACAAGATGAAACACATCAAGTCTATAGACGACATAATGAATCTTTAATTTATGACAATGGGTCATATGTTTTAAAGATAAAAAAGATAAGTGGAAACGAGATCTAGAAACCATAGCATTAGGGTAGAAATTGGGTCAAGAATTAAATAGTTCCAACCCATTTATAGAATGGAAATTAACGACCCAAATCATTTGGGAGGTTGGTACAGTAGTACGAAGAGGGGTTGTTTACTATTGTGTGTAGCTTGATTTACCTCTTTCTTTGATTTTCGAAATATGTTTATACATGGGATAATATCAACATCATAGATATTTTAGGTAGTTATAACCCACATATTTTAATTTGTGTTTCACTCTTTATGTGAATGATCAATATTGCATGGCATGAAAATCTCTAAGAAAATGAGGAAAAAAATTTCTTTGCATCTCTCAACATTTCCCATAGTTATAATTTGCATAGCACACAAGTTTACAAATATTATATATTTCACCTAATTTCACTAAGTAAACATCCCTTACAACATTAAAATCCCCCATAAATAAGGAAAAAAATAATAGATGAGGCTATGAGGGATTTTATGAAATCTAGTCCTTCAAACTACAAATAAAATACCACACAAAAATGAAACTATTAGAAAAAAATATCTACTATATTTTTTAATATTTATAATTTGAATAACATAGATTTACAATAAGAGATGTTACCCAATTTGGGGCACCGAATTTTACAACATTCAAATACTTGAGAAAATAAGGAAAATAATTTATCCACCACCATTACATAAATCCTCTCACTCTAATATTTAAAACTTGAAGAAAATACAATTATATAGACAATATATTTTTCCCAGTTTGACTAACGAGCTAAAACTAACACTCTTTACAGCATTGAAATCCCTAAAAAAAAATAAGAAGAAAAATATACCTTGGATGACCATGACAAACATAGAGAATAAAATAAGTAGAGTTAATGAGGTTTATGGAGTATTAATCTTCTATTTTCTAAGTTAAGTGCCTCTAACGTAGGAAGTCAACACGTATGTTAAGAGCGAGTGAATGCAGAAAATATTTAAATTCCGAAGACATAAACTTACCGAAGGTGGGGATCTGCATGCCTAGATCCGACATGAACGTTCTCTGTTTCGACCGATGGAATTCAAAGCAGATGGAAAAGGGCGTCGGATGGGCGCTTGAAAGTAAATAGAAGGAAACTAGATATATAGGTAGGCAGTAAGATTCTTTCTATTATGATTGCACAATCCTATATGTTATCAAATTGTATAAGTATCCTACTAGAAGCTTCCCGTTGGTTCAGTAAAATTGACTTAGAAATCTTATCCATAACACTTATATTAGAATATAAATAGAGTACTTCCCCCATTATATTGTAAGTACAAGGTGAAGTGTTGGTCACTTCTACACCATATCGAAGTAACTAATAGCTGATTTTCGACAGAGTAGTGGCCAACCAAGTGTCACTATACTCAAACCCTATGATTTTGATAAATCCTCTCATAGATATCATAATTGATTGCTCCTTTATTATAGATTTGTTGACATGTTGGGATTTTCCTTTGAAGGATGGTCAACACCTTATGTCTCATCTTTTATTGTACAATACCTTATTCTTTTGTGTCTCATCTTTTCTTGCAATCAATACTTGCTTTCACCAAAAATTCTTTTGCACTGGTCATATAGACAAGGATGCTCCCTGGCACCTCATCTCTCTGTTTTAACTTTTGATGCTCTTGGTTATTTTCTCGATTCTATCCTAGTACAAGGGAAGATTCAAAGAATGTCAATTAGAGATGGTTATGAGATGGCTAATAATCACATTGCACATGATTTTTTTTGTCTTTTCAAGTGGACCAAGACTTGGTATCTAGCTGTAGGGGTTTCTTGTCTATTTTTTGCAATGCATCTAGTGCTACGATAAGTGATCATAAAACTGGTTATTGGTTGATTCGTATTGATGGGTCTCCTATTTGGATCCCTCTTGAGTGGGCCCTTGTTCATCCATGTGTAATAGTAAGGTATATTGGCATCCCCTTTGTTGTTGGGCTTTCTCCAAAAACTATGTAGGATTGGTGTTTGTATTGTTTGCAACTTAAGATTCTCCATGGGAAGAAATAAAAAGAGAGTTCGTTTGAGGCAAAATTTAATACTGTAAGTAGGATTATTTAGTCCTCACACAATTACTATGTTCTTGTTGGCTTCTGAGTAGGCCTCATTTTCATAGTATGGAGCAACTCTTCTATTCATACTTGTGTTTCAAGTATAGTGGGGCTAACCCTAGAATGTTTGCATTATTCAAGAGGATGAAGGAGGCTTATGTTTGCTTGATATTTCCACCCATGGTAATATTTTGGTTCCAAAATGGGTGATTGAGTGTCTAGAAAGAAGCTCTCCTTGGTAAATCATATTGAGACATCAACTTCTCATAGTAAAACATATTGGTAGGATTTTGGGATCATTTGGACTATATTTTACAATGTCACCCTCTCATACCTTCCAAGACTCACATTCTTTTATAATGAAAAGTATTTCGAGAGCTTGGAGGAAGGTGGATAGCCTTGTGAGCTAGGATATATCAAGTAGTCGGATGGGATGGGATTTGGAAAGAACAATGATATGGAGTTGCAAGGTGGCAAGTGCAAGGCACATGTATGACATACATCCCGCTATTTCAAGGATGATGATTGAGTAGGAAAATATTTTTTATTAGAAGGATTTGTGGAATGAGTAGCGATCCATTGCTCATGAATTTTACTTATCTTGTAAGGATAAAAATTTTCTTATCAATATTATGAGCCTTATTTCCTCCACCTCCACCCCCACCCTTCTCCTTCATCTCTACCCCTACCTCCTCCAACACCTTCCCACTTCCCCTCTTCCTCCTACTATGCCTCTCCCTCTCCTTACCCCTCCCCCTCTGCCTATGGATCCCCTCCAACTTCCCCTCTACCCTACCTCCTACTCCTCCACCTCCACGCCCCCCTACCCCTCCTCCCCCCCTCCTCCACTCCCCTCTACCTCTCGCTCCCTTGCCTCTACCTCTTCCTCTCCCTTCCCCTCTCCCTCCTCCTCCTCCTCCTCCCTACATCCACTCCCTCCCCCTCTCCCTCCCCCTCCTCCTCCTTCCTACCTCCACTTCCTCCTCATCCTCTCCCTTCCTCTCTCCCTCATCCTCCTCCTCCCTACCTCCACTTCCTCCCACTCTCCCTCCTCCTCCTCCTCCTTCCTACCTCCACTTCCTTCTCCTCCTCCCCCTCTCCACTTCTCTCTCCTCCTCCCCCTCTGCCTCCTACTCCTTCACCTTCTGCCCTCCTTCTCCTCCTCCACCCCCTCTGACTCCTATTCCTTTACCTTCTCCCCTCATAATCCTCGTCATCCTCCCTATCACCCTCCCCTTCTCCTTCTCCTCCTGTCACCCTCCCCTTCTACCTCCTCCTCCTCCTCCTCCTCCTTCCCTGCCTCTTCCCCCTCCTCTTCC
>LPNX010202099.1:694297-705387 GCA_001517045.1 Pseudotsuga menziesii
TATATTACAATAATAAAAAAAATCAATAAACTTCCGTTACACGTTATATAATTCCATCATGAATAAATATATATTTACATCAAAATATAAAAATTACTTAAAAGACTATTTATATAAATATATTTACATCAAAATATAAAAGTTACTACATCACTATTTATAAGACTAACCATATAAAAAAAAACTATTTTATAAGACTAAACATATCAGTATGATGCATCCGCAGTTCTCATTAGTACAAGCACAGATCTCTAGAATGTGATTTAAATCCGCAGTTCGTACAAGCGCGGATCTCTAGAATGTGATTTAAAGCACTAATCTCCCAATATGCTAAACTTAGAAAAAATAAAAATAAAAAATGCGAAATCTCCTAAACTTGATACTGTCTCACTTACATCGTATTGTCCCAAAACGATAGCAGAGAACCAACAAGATGATGAACATTTCTGGCCAGTACATGATCCCAATTATCAAAGTAATTTTACGATGAACATTCCTCTCCATTACATGAATAAACCCACAATCAAATTTAAGAACATTTCTGGCGAGTACATCCAACCTTTCAAACTAATTTTACGATGAACATTCCTCGCCATTACATGAATAAACCCACAATAATTATTCAAACTCGAAATAAAATTTAAGCGTTAACCAAAATGCCATCGCCGAAATTCGGTTGAGCGATTTTTACAGTGGTTAAATCTTAATTTTAAATATCTGGATGGTTTTAAAATCCATCATTTAACCAAAATTCACCAGAAAAGCGTCTTGTATCCTACTCGCAGTGATCAATAATTATTCAAATTGTATACACTAACTGGTTTGGTATTGTATATATCTAAATTTTGCCAAGCAATGAATATATATCTAAATTTGGCATGCAGACTATCATATATCTAAATATTTAATAAATAGAGGGTAAACATATGAAAGCACTCAGACTTAGACGCCCAAGAACTCACACAGTCGGAGGGCGTAGGCGTATCTCTCACACAGACAGAGATATAGCGAGAAGAAATGGGAAGGAGGAAAGCTGACCTCCATTCCAGTCCAATCCTGCCTCTGGAACAAAAAATTATGTTTTCCACGTTGTCTTTGATGTTGTTGCTCCAACAGATGATTAATTAATTGGCTCTGGTCTAGTCCTGTCCTGTCCTGCCTCCTCTGCTATTACACAAGACTCAGATGTTCAAGCAGTCACACAGTCATAAGGCTTAGGCCTAATCACTCACACAAACTCAGATGCTCAAGCACTCACACAGTCAGAGGGCATAGGCCTAATCACTCACATAGACAGAGATATATAGAAAAATGAAAAAGAGGAAACTTGAACTCCAGTCCAGTCCAGTCTTGCCTTTGCCAGTATCACCCATAGACTCAGATGCCCAACCACTCACACATACAAACATAGAGAGAATTGAATAACCATGTTTGCTTCCTTTATAGAATTTCGGACTTCCTCTCAAGGGATACTCTGAGATAGTCTGCGTGGTTGCTTTTCCATTCACTCGAACCAAACCGTTAAAGAGATGAAGGATAACATTTTCTTTAAGCTATTTTTGTGATAGGAATAATTTTAGCTTTTCCTTGAATAGCAAGGTTTGATATATATAACCATGTTTTCTTTATTTCAAAGATTTCGGATTTTCTTTCAAGGGATGGGATGGGCTTCCTGATAGGAGATTAGATTTTCCTCTTTAGCGTCCACCCCACACTCGGATTTTCTTTCAAGGGATGGGATGGGTTTCGTGATAGGAGATTAGATTTTCCTCTTTAGCGTCCACCCCACACCAAACGTAAGCTTACAGAATGAGATTCCAAGTTAAGAATACTCATCCACAATAATGGAGGTTTTCGGATCTTCATTTTGCTTTTTAAAGCAAAAAGCAAAAAATTCCTATTGCTATTTTGGTTTGATAGGGTTTCTAAATCGAAAGTAGTGTTAGATTTTTTAATCCTTATTTTGATTTTCAAATCAAAAAACAAAAAAATGTTATTTTGGTTTGAATGGATTTCCAAATGGAAAGTAGTGTCAGATTTTTTAATCTTCATTTTGCTTTTCAAAGTAAAGAGCATTGGTTTTACATTTTTACATGGCTGGCTTACTAGCACATGCCTTTGAAATATAAGATATTTTCCTTTAAAATCTGATCATTCACTGGTGAGGCCTGGACCTTGAGCTCCACACTCGGAATCATATATCACATACTTACAATATTTAGATATTAGGCCATACATTTCAGGGAAAAAATGAGGGTATTACACATATCACATTGGTAAATAAATTGTTGTAGTATTTGAGGTTTCATTTTTGTGATTGAGAGTGTCATGTTTGGAGGAAAGCCCAAAATTTTGTGAAATTGGATAGCTAACAACATCCCGAGTCATCCTGAGTCTTAATGATCTGATAAACATGATTTGTTTGTTTATTATAGAGCTCTAGTGCATGATTTGGATCCTTGAAATACCAGATTTGGTTTCTTCAATACATCAGATGTATATGACAACAATTTTGGAGAGTGCACTCGTATAGTTATGTTTATAGTATATTGTGTTACTCACTATATTAAATTTTTAATTATGGAGCTATGCACAAATCAATTTTGTGAAATTGAAAACAACTTGATGTATGAGTTGCTTCTATTATTACTATTGTTTTTTTATTATAAACACTTTGAAATACTTATTCTGGTGTCTTTTTGAGGAAACATGTTAGGTATATTATTTTGATTTTATAGTAGCAAGAATTGAATGTGGAAATTAAAAGGTGTACCATACTTTGTTTGCATTGATTGAATGCATGATGCATATGAATAATCTTATTAAGATAGGGAAAACACACTATTCAATCCTCTATCGAATTGAAGACACTCACTATTAGTAGGTTTTGACTATCTATAACCATTGAAACTAAGTATTGTGATTAATAATATTGGTAGGTTTTGACAATCTGACATCATTATGCTATGAATGAAACAAACCATTCCTAGACATACATATCCTACATTGCATTCCCAAAAATTCCAAACGAGGTGTGGAATGAAAAGAAACTCTAATTCTAGAACTGGAATGCTCGTTATAGATTAGAGATGGAAACAAAATATGTTTAAAGTTGTGCCACCTATAAGGCTTGAAGTCTAACATGGAGATCCCAACATAGATCCACTTAAACTTTTGTGCAAAACTTGAGGAGATGTGTGCACCTCCAAGGATTTGATCCCTCTTGGTGCATGGTAGATCCAAAGATTATATGGATCTATGTTGGTTTTACATTCTTGAGGTCTGATATGAAAATATTTGTGATTGTTCTCCTCTTATTCATGCAGACTAATATGTTGCAACTTTTTTCATTCTTGTTTAGTTTATCTTGCAAAGTTCATTCTCTCTAATAAACACTTAATAATGTTTCAGTTTACATCCATGATAATCCAAATTGATTTCTATGTGAATAATATTGTCTCCATATTTTTATTTCATAAATTTACTTCATTTATTTTCATATCAAAATCCACCAAAAAGTGAACTTTAATTTTTTTAATATACATTATATAAGTGAAATATTAGAAAAAAACTTTGAGATCATCTACCTAAAACATGTTGTGGACAAGAAGATTTTAAGTCACAATTTCAAATCTAATGCACTTCCATGGAGTTATTAATACCCTGTAGATGACTATTAAGCTTCCCTCAATGTAAATGTTTTAGAGGAAGAGAGGGAAATCTCACTAATTTTTACTTAAAAAAATAAGATACCTAAAAAATATTAAAATATAAAAAATTAACATACCTAAAAAATAATAAAACATAAAAATAATAAAACCAAAAATCGAAGCACAAGTTCAATTCCTTTATAGTTCTTTAGTGTTACTAACCTATTCTTGCAAATGATAGTCCCTTCATTCGATCATTTCTACCTATAAGCACCATGCCCACCCAAGGGTAGAGAAAATGAAAAATAAAAATTTATTAAAAAAATAAAATGAATAAATAGAAAAAGAAAAACCAAAAAATATATATAAAATAAAGAATGTAAGCAATGATACTCAATCATGAGTCATTGTAAGTTTTTTAAACACAATACAATTTTTTTAAACAAATTGTATAATTTCTCTAAATTTAATTTTGATAATATGTTTTAGCATAAATTGTCCTTGAATGCCCTTGTTTTGTGCATGTGGATTGCAATTTTTCAATATCAATTATTTGGAGATTGTAAGACACATTTTTAGTGTGTGTTGTTTTTCTCTCTGTGATTCTTGTTAAAATGGTTGCGACCAGGATTGTTGATCTCCTAACTCCCCATAATTGTCATACTTGGAAACTCAAATTTTTTGATAAGATGTTTTAGCATAAATTGTCCTTTAATTCCCTTGTTTTGTGCATGGGATTGGTTTTTTTCACTATCAACTATTTGGATATTGCAAGACACATTTATAGTGTGTGTTTTTTTCCTCTCTCCGATTCTTGTTAAAATGGTTGAGACTAGCGTTGTTGATCTCCTAACACCCCATAATTGTCATACTTGGAAACTCAAAATGAAACAACTTCTACAATCAAAAGGTCTATGGAAAATGTTGGTTGAAGCACAACCAATATTTGCAAAGGAAATTGAGATATTTTCTTATAGGAACAAACTTGATGAATGCATGGGTTTGATTTGGATACATGATTTAGATAGTTAGTCATTTCCAATTGTTGAATGTAAATCACCAAAACAAAGACGGGACAAGTTGAGTTCACTATTTGGCAAAGTCAATGAATTTCAAGCATTGAAATTGGAAGTTGAATTGTCATCCCTCGTACTTGATGAACATTCTTGGATGAAAGGTTTTCTTACCAAATTCAAGTTGTTGCTATCACAATTGAGAGGCTGTGGAAAAATAAAAATAGATGAAGAATGTATTTTTGTAATTTTGTCATTTAGTTGAATGGTCCTTTTAAGGGATTACTATGGATGAATTTGGATCAGAGGTTAAAATGCTCTTGTTTGATATTTTCTGTGAGAATCTTAACAAATCACAATTTAATATTGTTAAATTAGATGTTCTTTCTGTATATAAGAATCAATATCTTGAGGCTCAAACCTCCAAAGTTAAGCAAAAAACTTAGCGCAAACAAAATATTGATCCTACTTAAGCTGGTAAGTCTACCTCCAACCCTAAACATTAATCAAAGTTCTCAATTATATAAGTTTTATGGTTTTGATACTTTTTCTGGTTCCTCATTCATAGCACATGCTCATTCTTTGAGTAGGCTATGACATGAAAGATTTGGACATCTAAACTATAGGAATTTGCAACACTTGAGCAAACTGAATTTTGTGCTTGGTCCTCCTAAAGTATCTTTCACTTATGGAGTTTGTCTAGGTTGTGTTCTTGGCAAACGACATTAGAATCCTTTTCTAAAGGTAAGGCCTTGCATGCTACCAAACCTATTGAGTTGGTACATAGTGATCTAATTTCATTTTCAACTCATTCATTTTCTAGGGCCAAGTTTGCACTTACCTTTATTTATAACTTATCACGTCACTCTTGGTTGTACTTTCATAAGTACAAGAGTGAGGCCTCTGCTACTTTTAAGGTCTTCAAATATTTTTTTGAGAAGTAATCCTCTCTTTCTATAAATAAAATATGCATAGATAATATGTTGGAGTGTGTCAATGAAGCATTCAAATATTTTTGTAGAGAACTTGACATTCAATATTAGCACTTTGTTCTCTATTACCCTTAACAAAAGGGTGTTGTGGAAAGGAAAAAAAACATTGAAAGAGATGGGCAACTGCATGTTTTAGTCCAAGAACATGGCACCTTGGGTTGACACGATGAATTGTGCAAACTACATTTAGAATTGCATGCCTCATAGGGCAGTGTAATGAATATAGAGGAGGATTGAGCCTATGTCAAGCCCAATGTTTCTTATTTTAGGGTATTTTGTAGGCAAGCTTGAGCCCTAATTCTATATGAGAATTAGCGCAAAGCTATGGAGAATAAGGGTCGACCATTGATTTTTGTTTTTTAATATGAGGATACGAAGGAATACATGTTATTTGATCTTATTTCTATAGATGTCTTATTTAAATGGGTAGTCCACTTCGATGAGCACTTTAACCTAATCATTTCTCCTAATCCCCCCATAGATGGTTTTGCAAACGATGGTGAATATTGCATGAACATTTTTGTTTTTATAGAACATAAATTGATAGAAATATTGTTGTCGCAAATCATACTATTGGAAATAAAAATAAAAAAGTAGAAAATATGCATGAAGTTGCAAATCAGGTAGAAAAAAATATTCCATAAACGCTACTTTATCAAGGACAAATTTTTAGAAAGATATGTTTTGAACGAAAGGGACCTAAAAGATATGGCTATGAGGAAACTAATTTTAGTTATTAGTCCCCAACCCTTTCAATACTTCTTCACATGCAATTCATAATTATCTTTTGAGTGACACCATTCCCAACAATCCACAACAATTTTTTGACGTTGTTGGTCTAACAAAATGGGATGTTGCTATGACAAATGAGTATTCTTCCCCATTGAAGAATATCACCTAGAATCTAGTTCTTCTTCCTAAGGAACACAAGATTGATCATTGTAAATGGATTTACAAAACCAAATATGTAGTAGATGGCTCTGTTGACAAGCATAAGATACACCATGTAGTGAATGGATTTTTATAAGTTAAAGGAATTGATTATTCTGAGACCTTTTCCCCATTTTCCAAGAGTGTTTTTCTACATGGAGAATTTCACGAGGAAATTTACATGGAGAAATCTTATGGTTTTGTGTATGATTCTTCACATGTTTGCAAGTTCCAAGATTAATTATGTGGTCTCAAACAAGCTCCCTGATCTTGGTTTGAGAAGGTGTATAATTTTCTTATTGTTTTAGGTTTCAATCATTGTCATTTCGATCTTATAGTGTACTCTAAGAGGTAGGGTATTGTTCTCTTGGTTTTGGTTATGCACATAGATGATTTAATTCTCATGAGTATTTCTTCATGCATGATCCAGAGTGTTCATTGAGCGCTAATGGTGCAATTCGATATGACAGACCTTGGTCCTGCATTAAAATTTTATCGTCTTACAAGTCCTTCAATATTCACAAGGGATTTCCATTTTTTAGTAAAAGTATGCCCTTGATTTACTCCATTGCTTTGGCATGGTTGATTGCAAGCCTCCACCAACTCCATTTTAGTTAAGGCGTTCAAATTTTTGTGAGGTGTGTACCTCACCATGTGTTTATCCTTTGCTATATAGGAAATTGGTTGGGAGTCTATTGTATTTGACCCATACATGACCTACCATCTCATATACGTGAATGTTTATTAGTTCTCTCAATTTCCTCATTAGAGTCACTAGAAGGTATCCAAGCAAATTATGAGGTACATCAAGGGGTCAGTGCAAGAATATGAGGGACCTTTAAGATGCAATCCTAGTTTTCAAAAGCAACATCATGTTACCAAAAAATACATCAACCCGAGCCTGACATAGCACTTGGTATGGTTCAACCCGAGCCTGACATGTCATGGAACATGTAGGATAGGAAGACAAATTGCGTATGCATTATATAACTACAAAACTCACTCACGATATGTAGTTATAAAACGCGTACGCGATTTGTAAATCATAAAAAAAAATTAAATACACAGTCCCGAACCCGCGGCCCATTTTCACAATCACGAACACGAATTCGACGAGCCATTGGAGCGTTTGGAGTGAGACCACTGCTTGGGATTGTTGCAAGAGCTGATTCAGGTTGAGGGGAGGAGATTTCACTTGTGCATTGTCATCCAACAAGGTAATTCAATCACCCAATGCATTTTTTTTTTGTCAATTTTTACCCTATAATTGTGTGACTTTAGATGTGTGATATTCAAATGCACTTCCCTCCTATCTTTTTCAATTCTCAAGAGCATTACCTTATACACCTAGTAGAAGAGATTGAAGAATGTGGTTAAAATATGGAAATTTCTATTATTTGAACAAATCTTAGGTTCAAATCCAAGAACTAAACTATAAGTATAAATACATTGAACATTGAATTGAGTTTCACTTTATTTCAAGCTAATGTTAAATTTAAATAGTTTCTTATGATTTCACTTGAGGTCTCACGCCCACACCATTGGTTGATTCCTATACCCTTGGTTGATTTTCTATTGGCATTCCTTGTTCCAACATGAACTCACCCTTGTATGAAATTGTTGGTGTTTCTAGATGTTACATGGTGTATTCACCTTTGTATGAAATGATTGGTGTTTTTTAGATGTTACATGGTGTATTCACCATATTTTTTGAAAAAATCAATATAACCAATGTTATGACCTGAGCTTGATTTTTAATTAGATATAGTTTGAATTTTGAATAGATGGAGTGGGTTTTACATTTAGTATATGAATTGTATTGTATATGGATAATATTTGTAGGTTGCAATCACAATTGAAGAAGGTTTCAGATTACTTATGTTATCAAAATTTGACATGATTGAATGAGTAGTTAGCAAAATTTATTTAGAGTTATTGCACATCATGTTGTTTAAGTTTATTTTGATATTTTTTGCATTTATAATGTCATGATGTTTTGAGTAAAGCCCATGATAATGTTATGAGTAAAGTCCGTGATATTTTATTAGGTAAACACTATATATGTATGTGATTGGTTTGTTGTAGACAAAATTGGACTTGTGCTTAAGTTAGTTTTTCATATTTTGTTATGCATTTTATTTTAAATGATAATATATAGTTGTTGGTATCAACCCACTTATTGCAAAGGCATGTTAAACAAAGTTTATTTTGATTGTGTTTCACAAATTTTTGTTATCTAGCTTATGCTTTTGAATTAGTTATGTGGTGACATTTTATTTACTATTATATAGGTCTATGTGATGGTTGGATGTTCTGAAGATAATTGGATTTAGATGCATTTACATTTTCAATTTTGAAGAGATGTCATTATATACCATGTATACGTTTCTAATTATTTTATTATTGATTTTTTTATTGCAGTTGCGGCTATGGACCCCAATGCGGAAATATTGATTGAGCTTGCCTAGTTGAGAGGGTTGAGTACTGCTTTTAGTGGTGGTGACAGAATTTGACATTCACTTGCATCCACTTTGGATGCAATTGTTGAGACCATCACATTGTCAAACAACATACTATATGATATTACTTCGTATAGAGAAAGAAAAAGACGTGAGTACACTGATGGGCTTAGCTACAATGCAATAAAAAAGTTGAAAATCACCAAAGAGCATATATTTTCATTGTTTAGGGACCCTCGCACGGGGGAAATCCAAAATGCAAATAGGCCACATATCTCTATCGAGTGGTGCACATATCAACCATTTGTTGATAACTGGATGGACAGATGGTATATGGTTTTTGATATGCCACCACACAACAACAAGGAAATCTCGCTGTACTTCCTTCGGAAGATGTATGCAGAGTTCATGTTGGGAAAACACGTAAACTATTTTGATATATTGCAGTTTCAGGGGATCGGTGGGGGGATGCCCCAAAACCGACCCAATGCCAGGCTTCGAGACGTTGATCTCCCTATCCCTGCACCTCGCAGGCAGTTGCCTGGGCCATATGTCCCACCTGTACATCATGTTATTCCACAGACACGCGAGGCATTTTTGAGTTTGGCACGGGCTGTTGTTCGCCATAGAACTATGGTTCAACATATGGGTGAGGAAGGGACATCTGTCCCTGGTGTGGTACATACACCAGGTCCTCATGGTGCAGGACCATCTTCTAGTGCAGTACCACCCACTGGTGCAGGACCATCTACTGCAGGACCATCTACTAGTGCAGTACCATCAACACATTCCCAACCTACTTTTGAGCCTCACGAGTGCACATCGTGTGGTCGTCCATGCTATGGTCTTTCCTCATATGTTGTCTTTAGTGGGTTTTTGAGTGATGTATGTATATGGTTAATTGTAATAAATTCTTCATTTATTTTCCTCTTTGTACACCTATGTATAGTTTGAGCTAATATATTAATTTTGTGAACTTGCAGTTGATGCTTTATGCCAGCAGCAACGCCCCAGAGTATCATGTTCCACACTCTACACAAGGGCAGGACATTCCATCCACTGATCCCGTATCTCACACCGAGGTAAACATTTTAAAATTTCAGTTTTTTAATACTTGTTAAATTGTTAATTTCCACATACTGTACATGTTAGTTCACTAATGTTATCTACGGTCTAATATTTACAATTATTAAACTTGTAGATGTCAAATCCTTCATGGGGGAAAGCAGTGATGGAGGTAGGATCCATGGTCGTATCGACCGAGGAAATATATGGGAAGATGCCAGATCCTACATGAGGGGAAGAAGTGATGGAGGTAAACATTTTAAACATTTAAAAAATGTCATTTTTTAAATACATGTATGTTCGTTGAATAATCCATGTCTAGCTACATGAACTCTTGTTGACTATAGGCTGGTACCGAAACACCTAGACCATCTCTTGGAGTTGTATCTCCCCATAGGCCATATGTGAACAAGGGTCAAGTGTATATGAGATGGCCTACTCCTAGAAAGAGTGAATTTGTCCGTGACCATAGAGATACTGATACCATGGTAATTTGTATATCCTTCGATGATATTTCTTGGTTAACTTGAAAACCAGTGCATAAAATATTTTGTTAATGTTTGATTTGCATGTTTACTGCATCAGGAGAAAGAGGTTACTATTGAAAACCTTGCAGGGATGGTTGATGTAGCAGTCAGTGCTGCATCTACAATGGCAACAAGTCACACAGAGGTACAACTATTTGAACATGATATAGACATAGTGTGTTATTGTTGTCTATTGTTTATTCATGCACATTTCTAACTATTTCAAGATTTGGTGATTGTAGCCACCACCACCACCACCACCACCAGGTCCTACCCCCTCTGGTTCGACCATGGATGCGACCATCATTCATGTTCAACCAACAGCTCCATCTGCTACACAAGAAACCCAATCCGTTGAGGTGAGATGTCCATTAATGAACAATTGTTTCATGCAATGTCCATTAACATTTTCATAATTTTTGAGTTAATTTAGATATGGTATTTTATTGAGCTA
>LPNX010202099.1:714824-745170 GCA_001517045.1 Pseudotsuga menziesii
AACTAATGATAGAGTTTGGAATTAAGCAAGATCACCCCACCAATCTTTTCTGTGATAATTAGAGTGCCATACCTATTCATCCCAACCTAGTGGAGCATCAAAGGAAAAAATGCATAAAGATTCACATGCAATTCATTTTACAACGCATTTAGGATGATGTTCTTAGTTCATAGGATGCTCCATAGCACCTCATCTCTCTGTTTTAACTTTTGATGCTCTTGGTTATTTTCTCGATGCTACCCTGGTACAAGGGAAGATTCAAAGAATGTCAATTAGAGATGGTTATGGGATGGCTAATAATCACATTGCACGTGATTTTTTTTGCCTTTTCAAGTGGACCAAAACTTGGTATCTAGCTGTAGGGGTTTCTTGTCTATTTTTTGCAATGTATCTAGGTCTACGATTAGTGATCATAAGAATGATTATTGGTTGATTGGTATTGATGGGTCTTCTATTTGGATCCCTCTTGCTTGGACCCTTGTTCATCCATGTGTAATAGTAAGGTATATTCGCATCTCCTTTGGTGTGGGGATTTCTCCAAAAACTATGTAGGATTGGTGTTTGTATTGTTTGCAACTTAAGATTCTCCTTTGGAAGAAATAAAAACAGAGTTCGTTTGAGGAAAAATTTAACAATGTAAGTAGGATTCTTTAGGCCTCATACAATTATTATGTTCTTGTTGGCTTCTGAGTAGGCCCCATTTTCGTAGTATGGAGGAACTCTTCTATTCATACTTGTGGTTCAAGTATAGTGGGGATAACACCCCCCCCCCCATGGTACCCTAGGATGTTTCCATTATTCCCAAGGATGAAAGAGGCTTAGGTCTACTTGATATTTCCACCCATGGTAATATTTTGGTTCCAAAATGGCTGATTGAGTGTCTAGAAGGAAGCTCTCCTTGGTAAATCATATCGAGACATCAACTTCTCACAGTAAAACACATTGGTAGGATTTTGGAATAATTTGGACTCTATTTTACAATGTCACCCTCTCATACCTTCCAAGACTCACATTCTTTTATAATGAAAAGTATTTCAAGAGCATGGAGGAAGGTGGATAGCCTTGTGAGCTAGGATATATCAAGGAGTTGAATGGGATGGGATTTGGAAAGAAGACCGATATGGAGTTACAAGGTGGCAGGTGCAAGGCACATGTATTACATACATCCCGCTATTTCAAGGATGATGATTGAGTAGGAAAATGTTTTTTTATTGGAAGGATTTGTGGAATGAGTGGCGATCCATTGCTCATGGTTTTTACTTATCTTCTAAGGATAAAATTTGTCTTATCGAAATTATGAGCCTTATTGCACACAATACTTCACGAAATACTTGTTTAAAACGAGTATAGATATGCCTGGCCATTGTTGGCATGATTAGAGATGGATTTTTCGGAACCCATTATTTCAATATGATTCTTAGAGGTTGTACCATCTTCTCCATAATCGACATAAGATTAGTCATGTTCTTAACTCAGGGTGGGTGTGTAATGATGTAGAGAAAATGTTGACCAAGCTATTACATAATTTATGTTTAAATTGCGAGCTAAAAGCTTATGTTGTTTGCATGGATACCGATTTACCAAGGGCTTCCTACCAAGGCATGACTTGGAAGACTTGAGAGTCCCACTGCCGTGTAAGACCGTGGAACTTGGAAGTTTGAACTAGAGTATTGAAGGATGGAGATTGGAGTTCGTGACTGTAGGGCCTGGGACTTTTCTTCGATTAGTTAGGTTGAAACTTAAAACTTAAAAGGACGACGTGAGAAAGAATTTAGAAATTAGGAGACCCAACAATGTTTTGGAGGCTTCCAGTAGAAGAGAACAAGGTACATTGTGCACCGATTTTCTTCTACAAATTGCAAGGTACATTATGCAAAGTGGCTATGGAAATTCTTAGAATCATAGTTATTATGCTCACACATTTAGGGTTAAACTTTTTTATATCAAATATTTAAGGCATAAATTGTTGACGGTATAATTCTATAAATGAAGCTAAAAAAATTTATATAAGGAATTAGGGCTAAAATTGTTCAAAGCGTAATTCTATGAACAAAGCTCCGTTCGAATATAATAAAACCATGACTAAAAAATTAGGACTAATTTTTTTAGTTATGCTCACATATCTAGTTGCGGTCGCATATTTAGATTTAGGGCTAAAATTCCATGAGATATAATTAAAACCATGAATACAAATTTAGGGAATTTTTTTTTTAGTTATATTGAGAGATTTAGTTAGGCTCATACATTTAGGGCTAAATTTTTTATATATAAAAAATTAGGGCTAAAATTGTTCATAATATAATTCTATGAACAAAGTTCCATTGAATTATTGTAAAACCACTATTATAGAGAAATTTGATCTAATAAGCGTCAAATTTAACTCATAGTTGTTAGTTCAAAAGAGTTTTGATAGATTCAATTAGTTCAAATGAATTGGGATAAATTCAATTTTTTTACTCTTTTGTCAATTCAATTAGTTCCATACCATTTTAAATATAATTCAAAGGTGTCATTATCTGGCTCTGCAAGGTTGATTATATGGATGTGGCAATTGTTATGTATATGTACCAGTTATTCTAGATATGTACTAAAATTATATATATTTTTTCCTTCTCATGATACTTCCACTTTCTTTTAAATAATTAAATACACTTAACCCCGAAGTATCAATGTCTTTTAAAGAATTAAATACACTTAACTCCTAATGATTCTTTGTTCATACTTTGATTGATGTTGTTAAAGACAATACAGAGGAAAGTCTTAAAAAGGATAACTTGAGAACCCCCGCCAATGGTGTATACATTTTACATGTTTCAGCAAGGCATTTATGAGTTATTGATAAATGAGCTAAGGTTTATCTAATAAATATGTGGGTCATATCGTAAATATGCGGGAAATTCTTCCTTCTAAGAAATGCTGGGGTTAGATGTTCCTCCATAAAGTAACACTAGGTTAGTTGGCAAGTTGATTTACCCGGGTTGGATCACTAGTTAGTTTTTAGCTCATGTGCTTGGGTGAGCAACCTATTTTCCTTTAATTGTGAGCCATTTGGGCAATATTAAAATCTGGGTGAATTGAATGACAAGCAGCCTAGATGCATTGGATATTGGAAACAAAATTCAGCCCATATAGATTGTTTGTAGTTAAAAAATTGAATTTATGATAAAATTTAATAAGGAATTCATATATCCAATTTTTCTCTCTCTTCAAGGCGTAATTGTAATAAAAAAAACGTATTTCTAGAGTTTAAAAAGAAATCCAAAAACTAGTATAGTAGCACTTAAATTAAAACTAGATGAGTTGTTTCTCTCACATGCACCATCTACCTACATGCCTTAGTTTGATGTATTTCCCCCCTAAACAAGCTAGACATCATGAGGCTTGATGAAGCCCAACTAATACCACTGGTGCTGATGTAATAGATGATGCCTTCATCCAAAAAATGATGTTTTCATCCAAAAAATGATGCAGGTAAGCTATACTTGAAAAGAACCAAAATCTAACTAATTGGCAAAATGATGTTCTTTCCTATCATTGTATGGAAAAATTTGATTAAACAACTCACATCTTTATCAACTTGTACCCCTGCCCATAGGTTACTATTATTCATCCTTTTTGTACTGGCCAATCCTTTTAGTTCATGCATTAAGCTTTAGGTAAACTTACGTGCCCACATATTCTATGAAGAGTGTGATCTACTCTAATCAGGTTAATATGTTACTATTCCAAAATTTTGAAATACTAGACCTAGATTTGAGGGAGAATAGTCACATGTTGGTATCTTTTACAAATGCTTTGTTTCAAAGTGGAACAGGACACGACCTTCCTGCACTTATAGATGGGATTTAAATGCCCAAATATTTCAAAAGGATAAATACTTTGTCTCTATGTGCATGCAATATTTTTTATTTATTAATACTTTTTATTTGTGTGCATGCAATATTTTCTTTTTTATGTAGTATGCCTGGTGAACAGTATGGTAGCACAGCCTCAAGCTGGAATTGGATACGACCTGCGTACCTGTCTATTTCTATCGGTGTAAAATGTCATGCAATATCTTGTGGAGAATACACATTGCATATATGTAACTTCACCTACTCTCGTCTAGATACTTCCACGTGGTATTTGCAAAGCATTGAGAACATGTAAGAGCAATGAATGTTGGCATTATGGAAAGCAGTGACTGCGAAGCCCCTCTTCCTTTTACTACCTGCCCCCTACAAGGCGTTCCATCAACACCCACATTCAATTTAATTTATACAGCATTTAAGCTGCACTTAAACATTGACAAATTGGATTTCTAGCTTAAGATATAATTCCATAAATTGCACATTGTAATTGTAGTATTAAGTCTCTTTAATCCATTTTTCTACTAAAAACAATAGTGCTATGAGTCCAAAATTGCAAATTTGAAAAAGAAAGTGTTATTAAACTTAATGTATTTTACTCATGTCTCCACCTAAACTTTCAACTTACCCTTCTAAGGAAAGGGTCTTTGCACCTCAATGCATAACTATATCAAGGTTTTGGTGCAGTTTTCAACAACAAATAGAACATGAGAATTTGATGAAACAAATCATTCATTTCTTCTCAATGCAGGTTGAGATTGTAATCAACTAATGATGTGTAACCTTTCCACCTAGAAGGATATGAGGCCATAGCTCTTGAGCAAGAAGCCACCACATGGACATGCTCAAAATATTGCCTATAGTGAAATGGTATATTTTCATTAATCGAGTGTTTGTTTCCAAACCCTTTTTTCATCACAATTTAGTCAAAATGCATTTACTTAAATGAACATAAATATACATCCATGGATATGTGTTTGAAACCAAGTTGTTAGTGTATAGACAACTTTTGACAACTTTACCTAGAGTGTTGATGATGACAGAAAGATAAGTGATGCCCCAATTTTTTAAAGGAATCCCACTAATTCTTACACATATCAACACTTTCATGAAGTACTTCATGTAAATATTAAACTCTGGATGTCATGGTTCCATAAAAATGTAAAATTTCTCCATAAACAAAGATTTCCCTGATTGGAAACTTGTGTTTGTCTAATACTATGGATCACTCCTTATAGTTGTGATCATGTCTTGGTTTGCATTAATTTTATTTTCAATCAAATGATTCCTTCTTGAATTCCAAACTAACCAACTCATGCCTCACTTGTGATATCAACTTACTCTTCAAAAGGAAGCATGGTTGAACCCCTATAACATAATGGTAATGAATTTTTAGTGCAATTCTCAGCTACAAATAGAACATGAGAATTGCATCAAAACTACTCAATCATTTTTTTTAATACTACATTAAGTTGACACAATGATGAACTATTTATGTGGAGACTTTATACCATGTGGGTTTACTATTTTTCCACTTAGAATACTATGAGGTCATAGTCATCAAGCTAGAAGCCATGACATGAACACATTGAAAACATTGCCTATAATGAAACGGTATGTTTTCATTAATTGAATGCTTGTGTCCAAGATTTGATCTCAACACAACTTTGTCAAAAATAAATTCATTTAAATCAACATAAATGTGTATCCATAGATAAGTTTATGAAAACCAAGTTGTTAATTTCTAAACAAATGATGAAAAATTTGTGCAAAATGTTGTTGTCGCCTAAAGAGAAGGAATGCTTCATTGTTCTTAACAAAACTAGCAATTCTTACACAGGCTAAGACCTTTGTCAAAATACTATGAATCACTTCTAGTAATGAAAATGTGCTCGTTTGCATTAGTGTTTTTTTATGGTTTGCATTAGTGTTTTTTTCTTGTAATGACCTATTAATGAGACCCATATTCATAGAATCACATCGCAAAACAATGATCCCTATTACAACACCAATCATCATATGTATGCCCAACACAATCCTGACTTAACATTTTTCTTAAATGTGTTAGGTTAGAACACGATTTCCTCTCTTACGCATTTTTCTATTTTTGCAAATATAACTTAATCATTTTCTTCTTCTATGCATGAAGGATCATGGGCCCCACTCAATTATAGGAAGTATCCTGGTTGCTCACTATGAAAAGAAGGATAAGAGCCCATTTCGTTGCAGGACATAACTTAGTTTTGTACCACTAAAAGAAGGATAAGACCCAACTCAACTGGGAGATGATGGGAGTTATCGTCCAATTATAATACAATCACACGTTCTCTCTACATGTAGCATAATAGGTTACATCACATTAACATTCTTCATATGTAATCTTATAGACTACATAGTGTTACATTTCCTTAAGATCGTTGCATAGACTAAGAACTATATTGAATAAAAAACCCACACTTTAATAAATATATTATTCGAACTCGATCTCTAGAATGTTAGTAACAAACCTTTTTAGGCCCAATCCAAAATATTAGAAATATCCCATTTTTTTACTAATTAAAATATTATAAAAAATGAAATGCACTTAACCATTTCAATTATATGTAGATGTTTAGGAGGTAATTTCCTCACCACCTAAAAAGAGGAAAACTAACATTAATCCTATATGGGCTCCCAAGGTTGTTTGAGAACTATGTCCTTGTTTGTGAATTCCTAAAATGGGCTTGAGAGTAATCATGAGGGGTCGTCTACTTTCTCCTAATCAAAAAATCATTAAATAGATAGCCCTAAAATGAGGATAAACATATTTTTTTCATAAGAGAAAGTTTTGTTATAATTTATAATTTTTTTTGAATTTCTAGGTCTTCTTAAAATTGACTAAAATCTAAAAGAAAATTCAATGGTCAAAGTTATAACCAATCATATGGAAATATGGAACCATAATGTTTGACAAAATTCCTACCAAACCTTAGAAAAAAATTTAAAAAATAAAATTGAATTTATCTACTTCTTAACTTACTTTTAACATCAAAAATAAGAAATTTCTTAACTTATCTAATATTTATTATTACAACAATCATTCCTCTGCATTTTCCTTCCTATCATCTATTTATCTATAACCTATTAGAAACTCATGTTCGTTTAAATGCCTTGCATATTTAGGCCTTTAATTCAATAAAAAAATTGTATTTTTCTAAACTATCTTGGGTTTGTCATATTTTATCTCACTACTTCTTAAAAATCATATTATCATAACCATGGGATGTAAAGGAAAATCTTGCTCAAAATTTCGCTATATCCATCATCTCTTTTCAACAAAATGCAACAAAATGCTCTACTTAAAAAATGGTTTGTATGGGAGGCCCACAGTGCCCATTTTAGTATTAGTTTCAATGTACTCCGTTTGGTGATCACGTATATATAAAGGTAAAGTCGAAGAATAGTTCTTTGAGTTTGGGAAGATGTTCCAAACTTGAACCAAGGTATAGTGGACCTTTTGAAGTGTTAGCTAATATAGGGCCAGTAGCCTATCAGCTTGCACTTCCAACTAATATAAAATTAGATGATGTATTTCATGTTTCATTGTTAAAAAAATATATGCATGATACTACTCATATAATTGATTGGAATGTGATTCAGGTAGAACCCAAGGGCGAGTTCTAGACCGAACCTTTTTGCATCCTAGATAGGAGGGAACATATGCTTCAGAATCGAGCCATTGTTCAAATAAAAGTGCAATGGAAGCACTTCATCCCTGGAGAGGCAACTTGGGAAATGGAGGATAAAATGCGAGAATCATATCCCTCCATGTTCTAGAATGAGCAAGGGAGCTCAAAATAAAAATAACACCAAGGATGGTGTTAAGAATAAGGAGGGAAGAAATGTAATACCCCCATGACATTGCTTCTATTTTCATGTTTTGAAAATTATTGTTATTATGTAATGAGTTATGAAACTCAAAAACTCAAATGACATTTGCTCAACAAACCTTTTTATTTATTTATTTAATAAAGAAAATGACAATTGGAGAAATCAACTACATGAGGGTACACCAACCATGGCACCAAGGAACATGTGTAAGCAATCTAGATTGATTTATACCAATCAAATCCAATCCAAAGTTCAATAACCAGATAAGATCCTAAATCACACGGATTTAAGGATTTGATTAGAGATTTGATTAGGGTGGCATAAGACCTGGGCAATACATATATATATATATATATATATATATATATATATATATGAGTGCACTAGAATAGCACAGGACGCCATATTGTGCATGGGGAAAATGATGTTACCTGCAGGCATTGATCGTTTTTCTATGTTATAAGTCCATTGTGAAAAATTGTTATGGACTCGAGGACTGAGTGCTGCGAGGAAGTTACTTGCTGTTCTAGGGAATTTTTGTTTATCCATCTCGGGGGTGGAGCAGATAAAACTGTTGAGTTGCTTCGAGGAGTTGATTCTCCAAGTGTTTTTTTCCCTGGATTCAAGTAAGTAGATATGATTTGTTTTCTCATATACTTCATATTAAGTTATGGTTTTTTCTTACCAATGAATGAAACGTAAATGGGCTATTGCAACATTTCCGCGTTTTATAGATACGACTCTGCAATTCATTCATCCTATGCATTTGTGTTTTTATCTACTGCAAGCAAATTTTTTATTATTATAAAAAAATTACCGATCTCAAGAGTTTGATCTAGAATTTATCAATGTCTTCGATTCTAGTTTTGGAAAATCCCTCTATTGTATTTAATTTTCCTTCCTGTATTTTGGATCTAAAGAATATCTATGTTAATCTCTTAACAATCCAATGTTTGCTTTCTTTTGACAAATCTTTTCGATTCGGCTTTGGGTGGGTATGATTCCTTATGGTCTACTTGTGGATCATTTTCCCTCCTTTTGATTGTTGGTGTGTGACTGATTTTTCTCTGTATATAATTTTCCCTTTCTTTTGATCTGAAAAAAAAAATGGTTGATGTTCAAAAGAAATACGATCTAATCACTGGTATATGGTTTAACCTGGAGTTTTCATTTAATTGATTGATACAAATTTGTTGACAAGGTATGCATTAAACCTCTTGTATGCCTTTTCAATCTCTTCAATTTTATTTGGATATATAGAATTATGTTCTAAAGCAAATAAAATTCAGATCCCAAATCTCTGTTGATGTTAAATTTTATATGTGTTTTGAAGATGGAGGATGTTGATTTGATCTAATCTCCCATTTTTTTTTTACTTCGATTTACATCTCATGTGAATATGTTTTACTTCTGAATTAATCTTTGTATACTTGGGAAACCTCTGTCTATCTCTAGATCTTATCTGCATGTTAAACTCCCAGTTTGGCCAAATCGATGGCCACGAGGTTTACACTGTTAGTAAAACTCATTTGTTTTCCTTCAATATTGTTGGTAAAATATGCATGAAGTTGCAAATCAAGTAGAAGAAAATATTCCATAAACACTACTTTATCAAGGACAAATTTTTAGAAAGATCTGTTTTGAACGAAAGGGACCTAAAAGATATGGGTATGAGGAAACTAATTTTAGTTATTAGTCACCAACCCTTTCCATAATTCTTCACATGCAATTGATAATTCTCTTTTGAGTGACACCATTCCCAACAATCCACAATTTTTTTTTGATGTTGTTGGTCTACCAAAATGGGATGTTGCTATTACAACTGAGTATTCTTCCTCGTTGAAGAATATCACCTAGAATCTAGTTCCTCTTCCTAAGGAACACAAGATTGATCATTGTAAATGGATTTACAAAACCAAATATGTACTAGATGGCTCTATTGACAAGCATAAGATACATCATGTAGTGAATGAATTTTTATAAGTTAAAGGAATTGATTATTCTGAGACCTTTTCCCCATTTACCAAGAGTGTTTTTCTACATGGAGAATTTCATGAGGAAATTTACATGGAGAAATCTTATCATATTAGAGGAAATTTGGGGTCTAAAATGGGCCTTATAAGAAAACATGCCAAAATAAGTTTTTGTGAGTTGGAATTCAAGAACCAATAGAATTTCAATAAAATAAGTCAACCATAATGGTTGAATTGACATATTTGTAATTAAAAAAAACTACTTTCTTTGTTCATATTTTTGACATATCTCATTGTGTTTTTATTCAAATTTCGACCGGGAGAGCTCGTTGGATGCGGAATTTGATTCCACATCCAACGAGTACCCACACTGCATACTTTTGACGGACCCCACTACCCCAAAAACAAGAAATACCTGAAAAGACGTGATGATGACATCATCATCACATTTTTTTAGGTATTTCTTGTTTTTGGGGTAGCGGGGTCCATCAAAAGTATGCAGTGTGGGTAATCGTTGGATGCGGAATCAAATTCCGCATCCAATGAGCTCTCCTGATCGAAATTTGAGTAAAAACATAGGGAGATATGTCGAAACTACGAACACAAAAAGTAGTTTTTTTCTTTCTTCCTCCAAAATTAATCAATATTATTTTATTATTTTAACTATTATTTTATTATTTTCCTTAGGAGGCCCATTTTAGACCCCAAAATTCCTCTAATCCGGTTTTGTGTATGATTCTTCACATGTTTGTAAGTTCCAAGATTAATTATGTGGTCTCAAATAAGCTCCCTGATCTTGGTTTGAGAAGGTGTATAATTTTCTTATTGTTTTAGGTTTCAATCATTGTCATTTCGATCTTATAGTGTACTCTAAGAGGTTGGGTATTGTTCTCTTGGTTTCGGTTATGCACATAGATGATTTAATTCTCATGGGTATTTCTTCATGCATGATCCAAAGTGTTCATTGAGCACTAATGGTGCAATTTGATATGACAGACCTTGGTCCTGCATTAAAATTTTATCGACTTACAAGTCGTTCAATATTCACAAAGGATTTCCATTTTTTAGTAAAATTATGCCCTTGATTTACTGCATTGCTTTGGAATGGTTGATTGTAAGCCTCCACCAACTCCATTTTAGTTAAGGCGTTCAAATTTTTGTGAGGTGTGTACTTCACCATGTGTTTATCCTTTGCTATATAGGAAATTGGTTGGGAGTCTATTGTATTTGACCCATACATGACCTACCATCTCATCTACATGAATGTGTATTAGTTATCTCAATTTCCTCGTTATAGTCACTAGAAGGTATCCAAGCAAATTATGAGGTACATCAAGGGCACTACAAATTTGGCATTTGATACATATGTTAGGTGCTTCTCAATTTGTGGGTTTCACTGATTCCAATTGGGATAGTTTAGTTGATGATCGAATTTCCACATCTAGTTTTTCCTATCACCTAGAATTTTCTCCTATTGCCTAGTATTGCAAGAAACAATCAATGATTGCATTAACTTAAATATAACTTGAGTATTGTGTGGCAATTATTTGCTAGTCAAGAGGTCTTTTGGCTTCAACAACTCATGATAGAGTTTGGAATTAAGCAAGATCACCCCACCACTCTTTGGTGTGATAATTAGAGTTCCATACCTATTCATCCCAGCCTAGTGGAGCATCAAAGGAAAAAATGCATAAAGATTCACATGCAATTCATTTTACAACGCTTTTAGGATGATGTTCTTAGTTCATGGTATTTTCCTACTCAAGAGCAAGTTGTAGACATTTTCATTAAACCTTTTACATTATCTCGTTTTCTATAGTTGTGATCGATGCTTGGGGTGAAGGAAGTTGTCATTGGGGTGTCATCTTGAGTCCTCCTTTCATACATTTTTATGTTGTTTAATCTTTTTTAGGAAGGATTTTTTTGAAAAAGAAAACATGGGTTGGATAGTATTTTGTTCGTAGTATTTCACACAATGGTATAAATTTTTATTAGCTCAAGCCATGTGCTATCAATCATTTGTTGGTTTCTAAATGCTTTTATTGATTAACGCAGATTGTGTACAGAAGATAAGTATGTTGGATTGCTAGATGTCTTAGGTTGAGCTTGGTCCAATTGTAAAAGATAAGTATGTTGCATTGCTAGAAGTCTTAAGTTGAGCTTTGTCTAATTGTAAATTGGCAAAATTTTTCTTAAACATCTTAAATATAAATAAAGCTTAATTTGTAAAAATTGTAAATTTAAATACAACCCATAGATGTAAATAACTTTAAATGTTAAAGAGTAAAAATAACCATCTAAATAAAATATAAATAAAACTTAATTTGTAAAAATTATAAAGTTAAATACAATAGCTTTAAATATCAAAGAATAAAAATAACTATCTTAAATATAAATGAACTTTGATTTATAAAGATTCGAAAACTGTTTATGAGCACTTACTATTTTGGAAGGAAAATAAAAACAAAAAGCCAAAATGAAAGTGTTATCAGATATCGGATCTCGAGAGTATTATAAGTTGCTGAGAATATTGGACAGCAAGCAACAATTTTCCATCCATGGTTTTCCAATTAAAAAAAGCAAAAATAAAGCAACGCTTTTCCGTAAGAAAAAAACAAAAGGTATGTAAGGGCAACCGTGGAATTATTTCAAGAGTATTTATAAGTTCCTTCCTTGTGCTGCTTGAATTACTGTCAATGATGGAGAGATTTTATCATCCGCTTCTTTATCATAGAGTAGTGATAAGTTCCCTCCTTGTACTGCTTGAATGACTGTATGCGATGTAGAGCTTTTATCATCCACTTCTTTTTCTTTATCATAGAGTAGTGATAAGTTCCCTCCTTGTAGTGCTTGAATGACTGTATGTGAAGCAGATCTTTTATCATCCGCTTCTTTATCAAAGCTTGTGCCTGCAAAGCTTTTATAAGTTCTCTCCGTATTGTCTATGATGCAGAGCTTTTATCATTTGCTTCTTTCTTTTGGATGTCTGGGACATAGTGCATGGGAAAGAAATGGAGATAAGTGTGTGGGAGAAAGGAGGGCGTTGTGAGCAAAGGAGAGTGGGCAGAAGTAATGAGATGGAGCTGAAGCGGGCTAAATAGGATTGATTATTGATGTTAAATTTGTTTTCTATTTGATTCATGCTATTTCTAATTGTGTATAGGTCCCAAGATTCACCCAGGGGAATGCATGCT
This sequence comes from Pseudotsuga menziesii, assembly GCA_001517045.1. Taxonomy (NCBI): domain Eukaryota; kingdom Viridiplantae; phylum Streptophyta; class Pinopsida; order Pinales; family Pinaceae; genus Pseudotsuga; species Pseudotsuga menziesii. The sequence goes on from LPNX010202099.1 coordinate 727,710, forward strand.
TCATTCATCTGATGGCTTGAATTCATCGAGTGCATATTGCTTGGATGTCACGACAATCCTCGAAGGCATTGAGAGTATTTATAATTTATCTCCCATATTGATCGATGTCTTTAATGCAACGTTTTTATCTTTAGCTTCTTTGTTTTATCTTGTAGAAGTTCTTTTGTGCCTTCTTGCTTGGATGTATAAGTTTTTTTTTTATCTGATGTGTAAGCTTTTTCTTTATTTGATATGTGTTTGTTTGGATGTCTATGATGCAGTGTTGGGATGCCATCAAATCAAGTATGCAACAGCAATCGTCCAAGGCATTGAATGTTTGAAAGTATTTATAAGTTTTCTCTGGTATTGATTGAACTTGTGCATGCTTGTATGTCTGTGATGCAGAGTTCTCTCAGGCATTGAAAGGATTATATGTCTAAGGCATTTAGAGTCTGTATAAGTTCTCTCTGGTATTGATTGAACTTGTGCATGCTTGTATGTCTGTGATGTAGATGAATCAAAGTCATCAAGTGTAGTCTTTGTGCTTGCTTGGATGTCTGTGATGCGCTGCCTTTTTCTTTCATTCGATGACTTGAAGTTATAATTATAAGTTCTCTCGCGGTATTAATTTATGTCTCTCCTTTCTGCTTCTTTTCTTCACCTCATGACTTTCAAGTCATCAAATGAAGTCTCTATCTCTATATTAATTTTTTTAAATTATAATTTTGTATTTTGTTAATCATAATTTTGTATTATGTTAATCATAATTTTGTATTATTTTTATTTTTCATAATTTGTATTGATTGTGTATTTTTTCATTATTGAGAACCATTAGAAGTCAAATGCCCACATGGTTATTAAGAATCCATGATTTGTATTAATTTCTTTATATCATAATTTTGTATCATTTGAATCATAATTTTGTATTATTGTTATTTTCCATGATTTGTATCGAGTATTTTTTCATTATGCAGAACCATTGGAAGTCAAATGCTAGCATGGTTATTAAGAATTCATGATTTGTATTGATTATTTTTTCACTATGCAGAATTATTTGAAGTCAAATGGGACATGATGATTAAGAATGCATTTGAATTATATTTACTTATTTGTGAATCATTTGGTGAATTTTCTTCTTCATTTTAATTTGTGTTATCTTTCTCTGTATTCTTAGTTTTTAAATTTTTTTCTTCATTTTAATCTGTGTGAGTTTTATCTATATTCCTGTTTTTGAATTTTTTTTCTTCAATTTAATCTATATTATCTTTTTCTGTATTCCTTGTTTTTGAATTTTCTTTCTTTGTTTATATTCTTTGTAATCTTTTAGTTTTTCTTTACAACCTATTTTGTCATTACTTATTATGTGTTTTCTTCTTGTTATGTATCTATGTTAATATCTATGTTAATGTTTATGAATAACATTTATACAAAATTGATACCATTGATTATAGGATCTCTATTATTCTGTCCAAGCAAAATCCATTGATAAGGACAAGTCTGATAAGGACAAGTCTGATATGATTCTGGCTCACCATATTTTATGTCACCATTGTTTATCTGAGAGCAGGTTTCCCAAGATTTATATTAAACATATCTGGACTTTGGAAAATGTTCTTCCTTGTTTCTTTCAAGACATCACATTCCAAATGTTTATTTTGTAATTGCATTTGCATTATGCATGTTGTGAATTTGGATTTATTTCGTTTGGTTTAAACTTTCTAGTCATCCAATGTGTGATCATCTATTTTCAGTTTTAGATGTCTTGCATGTTTTCACCCTCATTAAATAAGTTATAAAAATGTCTTATATGGAATATTTGGCTAATAGTTCTCATTCATTAATTTTTTTCTTTTATAATTTTACAATGTGTCAAAAGGAGTGCGGGATTTGCCACGAAATTTTCAGTCAGCTGCCAGCACCCTGCCTTCAGGAAAATCCATAATGTACTTTGGCTTACTTTTGGCCATCGGCAGCTTCTCCATTTTTATTTCTTTCACCATGTTTCTTCCAGTAATGGTGAAGATGCCTCAGAAGTTCGCAATATGCTTTACTCTTGGCTGCATATTTATTATAGCGGCTTTTTTCGCTTTAAAAGGTGTGAGGAATCAGTTTGTCCACATGGGTTCCAAAGAGTAAATTTCTTTCTGTCTCTAATGATTGGCATTTTACATGGAACACTGTTACATTCATGGTTATATAATGAATTTCTTTTTGATATTTATATGTTTGATGACATGTGGAAATTAATCATTTCGGCATTTTTTTTGCTTGCAAAATACTGCTTAAAGGATGCAGACTTAAATTGTTGTAGACTTGAGTCCTTCGTCATATGATAATGTTATTTAGCTTTTGAGCCCTTATCATTATTATTTGTGTTCATATAGAAACTTCCGTTTACCGTGGGATTCATTGGGAGGATGGCAGCTACAATTTATGTGTCAATGGTGCTTCATAGCTATATACTATTCAGTTATTTTCTCTGGTGTACAGGTCTGTTTATCTATGGTCCTTGATAGCTGTTTGAACGGTTTCTGGAAATTGTGCGTACATGTTATCACTGGCCAATATCTTGATTCATAACTTCATTCTATGTTCTATTTCTCTACGTGTTGGCCTTGTCATACTATATTATCGCATACTTCCCTGGAGGGTCTGCTGGCATGAGGTTTCTCTCGTCCACACTCACATCAACAGTGTTGAATTGCGTTGGGAGGTGATATGAATGGTATCTTGATTTTCAACCTCAGATGGTAACTTCATTTCCTCCAATTATTAACTGATACTTGTGAGGAATGTGCGACTTCCAACAAGATTCTTCACAAGGTGCTTAACAGTGATATCTAAATATGTATTTTACTTATCTGACTGGCCTTATGTTTAATGGTGTTTGTTTGTTTATAATGGAGAAAAATCCCCAAAGAACGCATTGCGGTACATCTGTAACAGAAGGTTATAGGATTTGTAAGAGCTGTCTGCATGATGCTATCTTTTCCCCAAAGTAGGAACAACAGTTCAAACTGCCAGATGCAGCGCAAAACTTGCTCAAAGATCTTTCATGAATTCATTATCTTGAATTTTATGGTATTTGCAAGTCATTTTTGGTATTTATTTGCGAGGCTTTTTGAACTCTACATTTGCAGTTGTGCATGCTTCTTACAGATTCCCAACACATGTTGAATTATAATATGACATCCATTATTGCACCGAGACACTAGGTGCTTTGACAACCTCATTTGATGTGTAACATGTGCCCACCAATTGAATGAGTGCATTTTAAAAGAATGGAAGACAAGTGATAGCATGGAGGAGCAGTTCCTGTTGTGATCGACATCGAGGGTTTTCAAAAGAATATCTCCCTCAAGGACGCCTTCATCTCGTAGAGGAATTAGTGTAGATGCATTGTTTGAGGGGTATATCATCATAGTGCCATCTAAAATCCAATTGGAGACCCTCGATAGAGAATGCAATGGCAGTGTGCCCACACCCTCGATCGAGCATGGAGTGTGCTAAGGAATTCGTGGTGTAGACTATGGGGAAATTCATGGATCGAGCATGCAATGCCAGTGTGCCCACACCCTGGATCGAGCATGCAGTGTGCTAAGGAATTCAGTGTAGACTATGGGGGCTATATCATCACAGTGCCCTATATTTAAGGTTCAAACATGCCCTCCTCCCATGTAGAGGAAGCCGTCTAAAATCCGGTGAGAGACCGTCGATAGATAATGTAATGCCAGTGGGCCCACACCCTGGATCGAGCATGCAGTGTGCTAAGGAACACTCACACATTTTTTTTTGTAGAGAGTGCTTTCAAGGGTTTTCCGGGTTGCTTCCAACTTTTTGTATCACTGAATATCACACCCTTCTGATGATTTTAGTATTAGTGTCAGTGGATACACTGGTATCCTAGCCCCAAGGGCACACAGATCTCCACCACCAAGAGAGGAGGTTCACAGATCTAAAATCCTACAGATCTGTCCCTCTAGTTCATTTGCACATGGTCAACAAGATGTACAACAACATCTTCCATGGCATCCCCCACCTGCTTGCATCTTACACCATCTACACATCGTCCGGATCTTCATCGAGTTGGGATAAAGCTTAGTACCTCTTCTACCTTTGGCTTCTCCCCTTTGCAAGCATGGCTTCCAACTTAAACCGAGAGCTAGGAAAGTAGGGACGCTTTCCACTTAAACCGGGAGGAATGGTGTGTATGGGAGGCCCACACTCCCCATTTTCCCCATTTTGGTATTAGTTTCAATGTACTATTTTTGATACATATTTTTAATGTATTAGATATAGTATTATATTTAATGTATTTAGATATATTATTAACAATGAGCAACATTTATTCTATTGGTTTTGGCCTCATCAATGAGATCCCTTTGTAATGGTTATAAAAAGGCATCCAACCTCATAATGAAGCATTCAATATTTCTTGTTTCATTCTTGTTCCTTACATGTTTTAGGGTTTTTGAATATTGTTTTAGCTTTGGGTGTCCTATATTGGTTTCTCCCTTAAGAGGTGAGGCTCTTCTAGCCTCACCTCCAATCTTTGCTACCAGATCCCGCCCTAAATGGTAGATCAAAAACCCACTACACCAAAAAGTTGTGTTCTATAAATTGAAAACCTATGTACATTTTCAATCTTCAATGTTCAAGATTACCCTCTTTTCAAATCGAGATTCATAGAGTTGACAACTTTAGTCACTATGGAGTCTTTTTCCATACTTTTTTTTCCATGTATCATTTGAGGAAATATAATTTTTTTACATACTCCAAAATTTTTAGCTCACATTAATATATACGAATATTGAGCCTAGCTTACATTAGTGTGGTAGGATACAAGCGATGATAATATACGTATATATTTTTTAATTTACAACATTATGGCTGAGATAGTGAAGAGATATTAATCATATATACATATTTATATAAAGATATTTTTTACTTTATATTATGATGGATAAATATAAAATATAATCTTCTATATAAAAAAATATTTGTTTTCAGCAAAGGGCATTATCTTCTTTGAAGAATAGGAGGTTTCAAATGTGGTGTCTCACGATCTCTTTCTCGTTTTTTATTCTAGACGATTGGGACTAGTAATGCTATATGTTTTTGGTACTTCTTGGATGGCTGTCTTATTTGAGTCCTTCTTTGAGGCATTTCTAGTATTATCTAGAGGTTGTTTTAGCACCTATTATCATAGTTTTTAGATTGGCCAGTTTGGGGCTGATGTTTCACAAGAACTTTGCATCTACTTTTGGTGGAGCTCTATGATCCCTGAGGTGATAGAGAAGAAATGACACTTTTATTATGAACATATCCATCGTATACTTTGAATCTATTATGAATATCAAGTATATATTTTTTTTTAATGAAAGAAAAGTGAGTGAATATTATAACATGTGGCTAATGCTTTTATTAATTTCTTAATAGTAATTATTATAGATTATACTTAGGTTATGTTGAATTATCCATCATTAAAATTATTCAACTTCAAAGGGTTGTTTTGTGAAGGTGGGTAACAATTTCATGAGAATGAAGTGGCAGAAAATGGAAATCATGACTTTTGGTCACAACAAAATCATTTTCTTGGTTGAACATTCAATTTAACTTTCCGCGAGATAAATGTTTTGGGTAGAAGGTTAAAATTAATGTAATTCCTTCAAAATTGTGCATCCTTTGCCTCAATGCTAAAATAAATTGTCCAACAATTGTTTTCGGCTGAAAATGTTTTTTCATCTCAAACCCTCTTTTTTAAATAAGTGCCAAAAGATTTGTCAAAGATCTTTTTCGAGAATAGAATTTAACTTTAGAAAATAAGGAAAATAATTTATCCACCACCAATACATAAATCCTCTCACTCTCTAATATTTAAAACTTGAAGAAAACACAATGGTATAGACAACATATTTTCCCAGTTTGACTAAAGAGCTAAAACTAACACTCCTTACAGCACTGAAATCCCCCCAAAAAAATAAGGAAAATATACCTTGCATGACCATGGCCAACACAGTAAGAACAATACATATGTACTTTTAAAAAATACACAGATTGAAACCTAAAAACAGCAAATTAATGCATTTTTAACCGGTATGCTTATTCAACCAAAAAAAAGTCTTTTAAAACCCGTGGATCTTAATCTTGTCTTTCTTTGCCAATCCGGCCTGCAAGAGAAAATTTATGAGTCAGAGAAATTGCAAAGATTCTTTTAAACACACATCAACCATGTTTGAAACAAAATGAAATGTCGCAATTGTGACTGCTGGGAACTTACATTGATAACGAACTGACAAACATTCTTCCTTTGATAACCTTGAAGCTGGATGACCTAAAAAAATATCAAAGCTTGTTTGAGAAACAACTTAACCGAAACATCTTCCTAAATCCCTAATTGAACTGAATCGTACTACAAAATATGTGCAATACCTGTCCCTGTTCTAGATCCTGCACGAGATTACCATTGCAACAGAACTCTTTCTTCATATCTTTGAGAAATTTTTTATAATTGTAATCCTTCCCAAGACCTTCAATGGTAGTCACGCACTTTCGTCCATTCCTCTGTTGTATACGAATATCTACAAAATCGTTGGTACGGGTTCCACCATCTTCTGCAGCTTCTGGTTCCTTGAATGGGTCTGTGACATGGAAAAGGGAATCTAGCTTCAGCAAGCCATAGCGGGATTTAATGGTCAAAGCATTATACTTTTCGTAGTGATTTCAATTTTCAGTCACCATGAAAACTGGAAACCAAAATGAATGCCGGAATGAATGCGCGGACCGCAGGAGAGGAATCCTTTGACTTGCACCATTTCACATGTGATAATAAAATAGACTTAAATAAACAAGGTTTGGATACATTCAAAAACTGGAGGGAGATATCCCATCTAACTAACTAGAATTGTCCTATTACTTTATCCAGTAATAAAAAGACATGGATTTAAATATCCCGATTGGTAAAAGGAAGCCTAAGACAAACGTATAGAATAAAAAAAGTAGAGTTAAATAGGTTTATGGAGTATTAATCTTCTATTTTCTGAGTTAAGTGCTTCTAAACATAGGCAGTCAACACATACGTTAAGAGCCAGCGAATGCAGAAAATATTTAAATTCCGAAGACAGACACTTACGGAAGGTGGGGATCTGCATGCCTATATCCGACATGAACGTTGTCTGTTTCGTTCGTTGGAATTCAAAGCAGATGGACAAAGACTTCGGATGGGCGCTTGAAAGTAAACAGGAGGAAACTAGATATATAGGTAGGCCGTAAGATTCTTTCTAATACGATTGCACAATCCTATATGTTATCAAATTGTACAAATATCGTACTAGAAGCTTCCCGTTGGTTCAGTAAAATCGACTTAGAAATCTTATCCATGACACTTATATGAGAATATAAATAGAGTACTCCCCCATTATATTGTAAGTACAAGGTGAAGTGTCGGTCACTTCTACACCATGTCGAAGTAATTAATAGTTGATTTTTGACAAAGTAGTGGCCAGCCAAGTGTCACTATACCCAAGCCCTATGATTTTGATAAACCCTCTCATAGATATCATAATTGATTGGTCTTTTATTATAGATTTGTTGACATGTTGGGCTTTGTCTTCCAAGGATGATCAACACCTTGTGTCTCATCTTTTATTGTACAACACCTTGTGTCTCATCTTTTCTTGCAATCCGATACTTGCTTTCTCCAAGTATTCTTTTGCAGTGGTCATATAGACAAGGATGCGCCCTAGCACCTCATCTCTCTGTTTTAACTTTTGATGCTCTTGGTTATTTTCTCGATGCTACCCTAGTACAAGGGAAGATTCAAAGAATGTCAATTAGAGATGGTTATGAGATGGCTAATAATCACATTGCACATGGTTTTTTTTTGTCTTTTCAAGTGGACCAAAACTTGGTATCTAGCTGTAGGGGTTTCTTGTCTATTTTTTGCAATGCATCTAGGGCTATGATTAGTGATCATAAGACTGATTATTGGTTGATTGGTATTGATGGGTCTCCTATTTCGATCCCTCTTCCTTGGACCCTTGTTCATTCATGTGCAATAGTAAGGTATATTCGCATCCCCTTTGGTGTGGGGCTTTCTCCAAAAACTATGTAGGATTGGTGTTTGTATTGTTTGCAACTTAAGATTCTCCTTTGGAAGAAATAAAAAGAGAGTTCGTTTGAGGCAAAATTTACCATTGTAAGTAGGATTCTTTAGGCCTCACACAATTATTATGTTCTTGTTGGATTCTGAGTAGGCCCCATTTTCGTAGTATGGAGCAAATATTCTATTCATGCTTGTGGTTCAAGTATAGTGGGGCTAACCCCCCCCCCCCCCACCCCCATGGTACCCTACGATGTTTCCATTATTCCCAAGGATGAAAGAGGCTTAGGTCTACTTGATATTTCCACCCATGGTAATATTTTGGTTCCAAAATGGGTGATTGAGTGTCTAGAAAGAATATCTCCTTGGTAAATCGTATCGAGACATAAACTTCTCACAGTAAAACACATTGGTAGGATTTTGGAATAATTTGGACTATATTTTACAATGTCACCCTCTCATATCTTCCAAGACTCACATTCTTTTATAATGAAAAGTATTTCAAGAGCATGGAGGAAGGAGGATAGCCTTGTGAGCTAGGATATATCAAGGAGTTGGATGGGATGGGATTTGGAAAGAAGACCGATATGGAGTTGCAAGGTGGCAGGTGCAAGGAACATGTATTACATACATCCCGCTATTTCAAGGATGACGATTGAGTAGGAAAATGTTTTTTTGTTGGAAGGATTTGTGGAATGAGTGGCGATCCATTGCTCATGGTTTTTACTTATCTTGTAAGGATAAAATTTTTCTTATCGATATTATGAGCCTTATTGCACACAATACTTCACGAAATACTTGTTTAAACAAGTATTGATATGCCTGGCCATTGTTGGCATGATTGGAGATGGATTTTTCGGAACCCCTTCTTTCAATATGATTCTTAGAGGTTGTACCATGTTCTCCATGATCGACATAAGATTAGTCATGTTCTTAACTCAGGGTGGGTGTGTAATGATGTAGAGAAAATGTTGATCAAGCTATTACATAATTTATGTTTAAATTGGGAGCTAAAAGCTTCGGTTGTTTGCATGGATACCGATTTACCAAGGGCTTCCTACCAAGGCATGACTCGGAAGGCTCGAGAGTCCCACTGCCGTGTAAGACCATGGAACTTGGAAGTTTGAACTAGAGTCTTGAAGGATGGAGCTTGGAGGTCGTGACTTTAGGGCCCGAGACTTTTCTTGGATTAGCTGGGTTGAAACTTAAAACTTGAAAGGATGATGTGAGAAAGAATTTAGAAATTAGGAGACCCAACAATTTTTTGGAGGCTTCCAGTAGAAGAGAACAAGGTACATTTTGCACCGATTTTCTTCTACAAATTGCAAGGTACATTATGCAAAGTGGCTATGGAAATTCATAGAATCATAGTTATTATGCTCACACATTTAGGGTTAAACTTTTTTATATCAAATATTTAAGGCTAAAATTGTTGACGGTATAATTCTATAAACGAAGCTAAAAAAATTTATATCAAGGAATTAGGGCTAAAATTGTTCAAAGTGTAATTCTATGAACAAAGCTTTGTTCGAATATAGTAAAACCATGACTAAAAAATTAGGACTAATTTTTTTAGTTATGCTCACATATCTAGTTGTGGTCACATATTTAGATTTAGGGCTAAAATTCTGTGAGATATAATTAAAACCATGAACACAAATTTAGGGAAAAAAAAAATAGTTCTATTGAGAGATTTAGTTAGGCTCATACATTTAGGGCTAAATTTTTTTATATAAAAAAAATTAGGGCTAAAATTGTTCATAATATAATTCTATGAACAAAGTTCTATTGAATTATTGTAAAACCACTATTATAGAGAAATTTGATCTAATAAGCCTGAAATTTAACTCATAGTTGTTAGTTCAAAGGAGTTTGGATACATTCAATTAGCTCAAATGAATTGGGATAAATTCAATTTTTTTACTCTTTTGTCAATTCAATTAGTTCCATACCATTTTAAATATAATTCAAATGTGTGATTATCTAGTTGTGCGAGGTTGATTATATGGATGTGGAAATTGTTATGTATATGTACCCATTACTCTAGATATGTACTAAAATTATATATATATTTTCCTTCTCATGATACTTCCACTGTCTTTTAAAGAATTAAATACACTTAACCCCGAAGTATCACCATCTTTTAAAGAATTAAATACACTTAACACCTAATGCTTCTTTGTTCATACTTTGATTGATGTTGTTAAAGACAATATAGAGGAAAGTCTTAAAAAGGATAACTTGAGAACCCTCGCCAATGGTGTATACATTTTACATGTTTCAGCAAGGCATTTGTGAGTTATTGATAAATGAGCTAAGGGTTATCTAATAAATATGCGGGTCATATCGTAAATAGGTGGGAAATTCTTCCTTCTAAGAAATGTTGGGGTTAGATGTTCCTCCATAAAGTAAGACTAGGTTAGTTGGCAAGTTGATTTACCCGGGTTGGATCCCTAGTTAGTTTTCAGCTCATGTGCTTGGGTAAGCAACCTATTTTCCTTTAATTGTGAGCCATTTGGGAAATATTAAAATATGGGTGAATTGAATGACAAGTAGCCTAGATGCATTGGATATTGGATACAAAATTCAGTCCATATAGATTGTTTGTAGTTAAAAAATTGAATTTATGATCAAATTTAATAAGGAATTCATATATCCAATTTTGCTCTCTCTTAAAGGTGTAATTGTAATAAAAAAATTGTATTTCAAGAGTTTAAAAAGCAATCCAAAAACTAGTATAGTAGCACTTAAATTAAAACTAGATGAGTTGTTTCTCTCACATGCACCATCTACCTACACCCCTTAGTTTGATGTATTTCCCCCCTAAACAAGCTAGACATCATGAGGCTTGATGAAGCCCAACTAATACCACTGGTCCTGATGTAATAGATGATGCCTTCATCCAAAAAATGATGTTTTCATCCAAAAAATGATGCAGGTAATCTATGCTCGAAACACACCAAAATATAACTAATTGGCAGTATGATGTTCTTGCCTATAATTGTATGGACAGATTTGATTAAACAAATCACATATTTACCAACTTGTACCCCTGCCCATAGGTCACTATTATTCATCCTTTTGGTACTGGCCAATCCTTTCAGTTCGTGGATTAAGCTTTAGGTAAATTTATGTGCCCACCTATTCTATCAACAGTGTGATCTACTCTAATCAGGTTAATATGTTACTATTCCAAAATTTTGAAATACTAGACCTAGATTTGAGGGAGAGTAGTCACACGTTGGTATCTTTTACAAATGCTTTGTTTCAAAGTGAAGCAGGACACGACCTGCCTGCACTTGTAGATAGGATTTAAATGCCAAAATATCTCGAAAGGATAAATACTTTGTCTCTATGTGCATGCAATATTTTTTATTTATTAATACTTTTTATTTGTGTGCATGCAATATTTTCTTTTTTATGTAATATTCCTGGTGAACAGTATGGTAGCACAGCCTCAAGCTGGAACAGGATACGACTTGCATACCTACCTATTTCTATTGGTGTAAAATGTCATGCAATATCTTGTGGAGAATACACATTGCATATATGTAACTTCACCTACTCTCATCTAGGTACTTCCACGTGGTATTTGCAAAGCATTGAGAACATGTAAGAGCAATGAACATTAGCATTATGGCAAGCAGTGACTACGAAGCCCCTCTTCCTTTTGCTACCTGCCCCCTGCAAGGCATTCCATCAACACCCACATTCAATTTCATTTATACAACATTTAAGCTGCACTTAAATGCTTAATACTTCGTGGCGTGGGCTAACCAGGTTCTGTTGTTATCCGTTGTAGTAAAATGATAACTGCTTTCAGCTTATCTATTAAATCGCCTTGATAAACAAAGGTTTTCTTTATAAAACATGCACTTCATTAGGTTTTTGATCAAACGGACTAATTCGAACATAAAATAAATTGATTTTGGGTCGTTTCACCTCATCCGCGCGCTCTGTCCGTGCTATGCATTATTCAGTTTTCAATCAAACCCATTGAGCGAAATCCATATGCTCGTGAGTAAAAAAATAACTCAATGCCTTAATTATGGTAGAATTAAACGTTGACAAGTTGGATTTCTAGCTTAAGATATAATTCCATAAATTGCACATTGTAATTGTAGTATGAAGTCTCTTTAATCCATTTTTCTACTAAAAACAATAATGTTGTCAGTCCAAAATTGCAAATTTGAAAAAGAAAGTGGTATTAAACTTTCAACTTACCCTTCTAAGGAAAGGGTCTTTGCACCTCAATGCATAACTATATCAAGGTTTTGGTGCAGTTTTCAACAACAAATAGAACATGAGAATTTCTTGAAACAACTCATTCATTTCTTCTCAATGCAGGTTGAGACTATAATCAACTACTAATGTGTAGCCTTTCCACCTAGAAGGATATGAGACCATAGTTCTTGGGCAAGAAGCCACCACATGGACATGCTCAAAATATTGCCTATAGTGAAATGGTCTATTTTCATTAATCGAGTGTTTGTTTCCAAACCCTTTTTTCATCACAAACTAGTCAAAAATACATTTACTTAAATGAACATAAATATACATCCATGGATATGTGTTTGAAACCAAGTTGTTAGTGTATAGACAACTTTTGACAAATTTACCCAAAGTGTTGATGATGACAGAAAGATAAGTGATGCCCCAATTTTCTAAAGGAATGCCACTAATTCTTACACATATCAACACTTTCATGAAGTACTTCATGTAAATATTAAACTCTGGATGTCATGGTTCCATAAAAATGTAAAAGTTCTCCATAAACAAAGGTTTCCCTTATTGGAAACTTGTTTTTGTCTAATACTATGGATCACTCTTTATAGTTGTGATCATGTCTTGGTTTGCATTAATTTTTTTTTCAATCAAATGATTCCTTCTTGAATTCCAAACTAACCAACTCATGCCTCACTTGTGATATAAACTTACTCTTCAAAAGGAAGCATGGTTGAACCCCCATAGCATAATGGTAATGAATTTTTAGTACAATTATCAGCTACAAATAGAACATGAGAATTGCGTCAAAACTAATCAATCATTTTTTTTAATATTACATTAAGTTGACACAATGATGAACTATTTATGTGGAGACTTTATACCATGTGGGTTTACTATTTTTCCACTTAGAATACTATGAGGTCATAGTCATCAAGCTAGAAGCCATGACATGAACACATTCAAAACATTGCCTATAATGAAACGATATGTTTTCATTAATTGAATGCTTATGTCCAAGATTTGATCTCAACACAACTTTGTCAAAAATAAATTTATTTAAATCAACATAAATGTGTATCCATATATAAGTTTATGAAAACCAAGTTGTTAATTTCTAAACAAATGATGAACAATTTGTGCAAAATGTTGTTGTCGCCTAAAGAGAAGGAATGCTTCATTGTTCTTAACAAAACTAGTAATTCTTACACATGCTAAGACCTTTGTCAAAATACTATGAATCACTTCTAGGAATGAAAATGGGCTCGTTTTCATTAGTGTTTTTTTATGGTTTGCATTAGTGTTTTTTTCTTGTAATTGCCCTATTAATGAGACCCATATTCATAGAATCACACTGCAAAACATTGATCCCTATTACAACACCAATCATCATATTTATGCCCAACACAATCGTGACTTAACATTTTTCTTAAATATGCTAGGTTAGAACACAATTTCCTTTCTTATGCATTTTCTATTTTTGCAAATATAACCTAATCATTTCCTTCTTCTATGCATGAAGGATCATGGGCCCCACTCAATTATAGGAAGTATCCTCGTTATTCACTATGATAAGAAGGATAAGACGCCATTTCGTTGGAGGACATAACTTTGTTTTTAACCACTAAAAGAAGGATAAGACCCAACTCAACTGGGAGATGATGAGAGTTATCATCCAAATATAATATAATCACACATTCTCTCTACATGTAGCATAATAGGTTACATCACATTAACATTCTTCATATGTAATCTTATAGACTACATAGTGTTACATTTCCTTAACATCATTGTATAGACTAAGAACTATATTGAATCAAGAACCGACACTTTAATAAATAAATTATTTGAACTCGATATCTAGAATGCTAGTAACAAAACTTTTTAGGCCCAATCCAAAATATTAGAAATATCCCATTTTTTTACTAATTAAAATATTATAAAAATGAAATGCACTTAACCATTTCAATTATATGTAGATTTTTAGGAGGTAATTTCCTCACCACCTAAAAAGAGGCAAACTAACATTAATCCTATATGGGCTCCCAAGGTTGTTTGGGAACTATGTCCTTGTTTGTGAATTCCTAAAATGGGCTTGAGAGTAATCATGAGGGGTCCTCTACTTTCTCCTAATAAAAAAATCATTAAATAGATAGCCCTAAAATGAGGATAAACATATTTTTTTCATAAGATAAAGTTTTGTTATAATTTATAAATTTATTTGAATTTCTAGGTCTTCTTAAAATTGCCTAAAATATAAAAGAAAATTCAATGGTAAAATTTATAATCAATCACATGGAAATATGGAACCACAATGTTTGATAAAATTCCTACCAAACCTCAGAAAAAAAAATTTTAAAAAAAAATTGAATTTATCTACTTCTTAACTTACTTTTAACACCAAAAATAAGAAATTTCTTAACTTATCTAATATTTATTATTACAACTATCATTCCTCTGAATTTTCATTCCTATCATCTATTTATCTATAACCTATTCGAAACTCATGTTTGTTTAAATGCCTTGCATATTTAGGCCTTTAATTCAATAAAAAAATTATCTTTTTCTAAACTATCTTGGGTTTGTCATCTCTTATCTCACTACTTCTTAAAAATCATATTCTCATAACTATGCGATGGAAAGGAAAAGCTTTCTCAAAATTTCGCTATATCCATCATTTGTTTTCAACAAAATGCAAAAAAATGCTCTACTTAAAAAATGGTTTGTATGGGAGGCCCACACTGCCCATTTTAGTATTAGTTTCAATGTACTCCATTTAATGTACTCCGTTTGGTGATCACGTATATCTAAAGGTAAAGTCGAAGAAGAGTTCTTTGAGTTTGGGAAGATGTTCCAAACTTGAACCAAGGTATTGTGGACCTTTTGAAGTCTTAGCTAATATAGGGCCAGTAGCCTATCATCTTGCACTTCCAACTAATATAAAAGTAGATGATGTATTTCATGTTTCATTGTTAAAAAAATATATGCATGATACTACTCATATAATTGAATGGAATGTGATTCAGGTAGAACCCGAGGGCGAGTTCCAGACTGAACCTTTTTGCATCCTAGATAGGAGGGAATGTATGATTCGGAATCGAGCCATCGTTCAAATAAAAGTGCAATTGAATCACTTCATCCCTTGAGAGGCAACTTGGAAAATGGAGGATAAAATGCGAGAAGCATATCCCTCCATGTTCTGGAATGAGCAAGGGAGCTCAAAATAAAAATAACACCAAGGATGGTGTTAAGAATAAGGGGGGAAGAAATGTAATACGCCCATGACATTGCTTCTATTTTCATGTTTTGAAAATTATTGTTATTATGTAATGAGTTATGAAACTCAAAAACTCAAATGACATTTGCACAACAAACATTTTTATTTATTTATTTAATAAAGAAAATGACAATTGGAGAAATCAACTACATGAGGGTATACCAACCATGGAACCAAGGAACATGTGTAAGCAATCTAGAGTGATTTATACCAATCAAATCCAATCCAAAGTTCAATAACCAGATAAGATCCTAAATCATAGGGATTTAAGGATTTGATTAGGGTGGCATAAGACATGGGAAAACGATATATATATGAGTGCACTAGAATAGCATGAGACGCTGTATTGTGCATGGAGAAAATGATGTTACCTGTAGGTGTTGATCGTTTTTCTATGTTATAATTCCATTGTAAAAACTTGTTACGGCCTCGAGGACTGAGTGCCGTGAGGAAGTTACTTGCTGTTTTGGGGCATTTTTGGTGATCCAGCTTGGGGGTGGAGCGGATAAAACCATTGAGTTGCTGCCAGGAGTTGATTCTCCAAGTGTTTTTTTCCCTAGATTCAAGTAAGTAGATATGATTTGTTTTCTCATATACTTTAGATTAAGTTATGGTTTTTGATTACCAATGAATGAAACGTAAATGGGCTATTGCAACGTTTCCGCGTTTTATAGATACGACTCTGCAATTAATTCATCCTATGCATTTGTGTTTTTATCTGCTGCAAGAATTTTTTTTATTATTATAAAAAAATTACCGATCTCAAGACTTTGATCCAGAATTTATCAATGTCTTCGATTCTAGTTTTGGAAAATTCGTCTGTTGTATTTAGTTTTCCTTCCTGCATTTTGGATCTGGAGAATATCTATGTTAATCCCTTAACAATCCAATGTTTGTTTTCTTTTGATGAATCTTTTCGATTCGGCTTTGGGAGGGTATGATTCCTTATGGTCTGCATGTGGATCATTTTCCCTGCTTTTGATTGTTGGTGTGTGACCGATTTTTCTCTGTATATAATTTTCCCTTTCTTTTAATCTGAAAAAAATGGTTGACGTTCAAAAGCAATATGATCTAATCACTAGTATATGGTTTAACCTAGAGTTTGCATTTAATTGATTGATACAAATTTGTTGACA
Organism: Pseudotsuga menziesii; assembly: GCA_001517045.1. Lineage (NCBI taxonomy): Eukaryota > Viridiplantae > Streptophyta > Pinopsida > Pinales > Pinaceae > Pseudotsuga > Pseudotsuga menziesii. Next base: position 744,427 of record LPNX010202099.1, read on the forward strand.
AGGTATGCATTAAACCTCTTGTATGCCTTTTCAATCTCTTCAATTTTATTTTGGATATATAGAATTATGTTCTAAAGCCTAAAAACAATTCGGATCCCAAATCTCTGTTGATGTTAAATTTTATATGTGTTTTGAAGATGAAGGATGTTGATCTGATCTAATCTCCCATGTTTTTTTACTACGATTTACATCTCATGTGACTATGTTTTACTTCTGAATTAATCTTTGTATACTTGTGAAACCTCTGTCTGTATCTAGATCTTATCTGCATGTTAAACTCCCAGTTTGGCCAGATCGATGGCCATGAGGTTTACACTGTTAGTAAAACTCATGTGTTTTCCTTCAATCTTGTTGCGGCGTTTAGTCTCCCGTGATCTGTGTTTTGAAGCATGGACGGTGCGGTAGTTAGAAATAGCCACTAGGATTTGGAATTCAGTCACCTGTGATCTACATTTTGGTCCATGGACATTGTGGTATTTATAACTTCTAACTGGGCTTTGGAATTTAGTTGCCGAGTAGGCAAGTTAATGTAACTACTGCATTTACACGATTAAAGAAAGTATAATTTTTTTTATTTTACCAAGCTAAATCTATGTTAAATTCAGTGAAGTAGCAGTAAATATGCATCTGCATGTGTGATTTGAGCACCTTATATAATTACGTATCACATTTAAAAGTTCATTGGTATATGTACACAAACATTTCACAAAAATATGGGTCAACATTAAGTGCACATTAGAGAGG
>LPNX010202099.1:747279-763739 GCA_001517045.1 Pseudotsuga menziesii
CCTCCACCTCCACGTCCCCCTTCCCCTCCGCCTCCTACACCCCCCTGTCTATCCCCACTTCCTCCCACTTCACTTCCTACATTACCACCTCCTTCCCCCCTTCTCCATATTGGTGGATACTAATCATCATCATCATCATTATCATTATTCAAACATTAAATATATGTATTATTCATATTGAAATTAACTTAAGCATAAAAAAAATTCATAATAAAAATAACATATTTAACACAATAATCAAAATATACATATTTTTATATTAAATAAAAATATAATGACCTATAATATTTATATATAATTTTAAAACAAAATATAAAAATATAAACAAACACAATCACTTATATTTTATGATTAATATTTAAAATACATATTATTCAAATTTATATAAATAATTTATACAATATATTATAATAATAATAAAAATCAATAAATTTCCCTTACACTTATATAATTCCATCATAAATAAATATATATTTACATCAAAATATAAAAGTTACTACATCACTATTTATAAGACTAACCATATAAAAAAAAACTATTTTATAGGACTCTAGGACTATTTTATAGGACTAAACATATGAGTACGATGCATCCGCAGTTCTCATTAGTACAAGCGCAGATCTCTACAATGTGATTTAAAGCACTAATCTCCCAATATGCTAAACTTAGAAAAAGTAAAAATAAAAAATATGAAATCTCCTAAACTTGATACTGTTGATACTGTCTCACTTACATCGTATTGTCCCAAAACGATAGCAGAGAACCAACAAGATGATGAACATTTCTGGCCAGTACATGATCCCAACTATCAAAGTAATTTTACGATGAACATTCCTCGCCATTACATGAATAAACCCACAATCAAATTTAAGAACATTTCTGGTGAGTACATCCCACCTATCAAACTAATTTTATGATGAACATTCCTCGCCATTACATAAATAAACCCACAATCAAATTTAAGAGACGAATAATTATTCAAACTCGCAATAAAAATTAAGCGCTAACCAAAATGCCATCGCCGTAATTCGGTTGAGCGATTTCTACAGTGGTTAAATCTTAATTTTAAAGATCTGGGTAGTTTTAAAATCCATCATTTAACCAAAATTCACCAGAAAAGCGTCTTTTATCCTACTCGTAGTGACCAATAATTATTCAAATTGTATAGACTAACTGGTTTGGTATTGTATATATCTAAATTTTGTCAGGCAATGAATATATATCTAAATTTGGCATGCAGACTATCATATATCTAAATATTTAATAAATAGAGGGTAAACAAATGAAAGGACTCAGACTTAGATGCCCAAGCACTCACACAGTCGAAGGGCGTAGGTGTAATCACTCACACAGACAGAGATATGGCGAGAAGAAATGGGAAGGAGGAAAGATGACCTCCAGTCCAGTCCAATCCTGCCTTTGGAATAGAAAATTATGTTTTCCACGTCGTCTTTGATGTTGTTGCTCCAACAGATGATTAATTAATTGGCTCCGGTCCAGTCCTATCCTGTCCTGCCTCCTCCGCTATTACACAAGACTCAGATGTTCAAGCACTCAAACAGTCAGAGCGCCTAGGCCTAATCACTCACATAGACAGAGATATATATAGAAATTAAAAAGAGGAAAGTTGAACTCCACTCCAGTCTTGCCGTCGCCAGTATCACCCATAGACTCAGATGCCTGACCACTCACACATACAAAGATAGAGAGAATTGAATAACCATGTTTGCTTCCTTTATAGAATTTCGGACTTCCTCTCAACAGATACTCTGAGATAGTCTATGTGGTTGCTTTTCCATTCACTCAAACCAAACGGTTAAAGAGATGAAGGATAGCATTTCTTTAAGCTTTTTTCGTGATAGCGATAATTTTATCTTTTCCTTGAATGGCAAGGTTTGATATATATAACCATGTGTTCTTTATTTCAAAGATTTCAGATTTCCTTTCAAGGGATGGGATGGTCTTCCTGATAGGTGATTATATTTTCCTCTTTAGCGTCCACCACACGTAAGCTTAGAGAATGAGATTCCAAGTTAAGAATACTCATCCATGATAATGGAGGTTTTCGAATCTTCATTTTTCTTTTCAAAGCAAAAAGCAAAAAATTAATATTGCTATTTTGGTTTGATAGGGTTTCTAAATCTAAAGTAGTGTCATATTTTTAATCTTCATTTTGCTTTTCAAATCAAAAAACAAAAAAATATTATTTTGGTTTGATAGGATTTCCAAATGGAAAGTAGTGTCAAATTTTTTAATTTAAATTTTGCTTTTCAAAGTAAAGAGAAAAAATTTGTTGTTTTGGTTTGGTAGGATTTTGATATTAAAAATAGTGTTAGCAAGTCCAAAAAAAATGGTATAAGAATGTATGATCATCTTAGATAATTGGGAAAAGATTTCTTCATACTTTGTTCTACCAATAATCTATATGTGTTCGAATTTGTAGGTAAGTGTGTCTTTAACGTTGTGAATTCTTCGATATTGCATAGATGTAAATCTTGTTTATAACAATTTTTGCATCGAGAGGAGGGAGGCTCTCTACAACCTAGTATGGGGGAGAATCCTACTATGGGGAAATGTTGTAATGTAAAGTTACATTACCTAAAATAAATTCATGTCCACTCATAAAATAAAAAAATTAAAACCAAATGAAAAATAATTAAAAAATTCACGTTCTGTCATAAGATAAAAAAAATAATACCAATTTTGTGCAAGAGCAATTTCAATTTTGCTTCAAAGTATATGACAGAGATACTATTTTTGTAGTGGTTAATAGGCCCAATGCAATTTCCCCTTATTAATGAGAAACCATAACACTAGAAGCAACCCAAACCAAAGCTAGGCTTGGGTAGAGTTTGAAGGTGTATAGTTCAATATTTGGTGGAGCATATGTTGATTTTTATGAGCAGCATTGACAGCCATTCTCTTAGGAGAATGGGGACACTTGGTCTGGGAGCACAGTGTGGACTCAACCTAGCGTTGAATGATCATTCTGTTGAATGATGATATTGGGTCTGGCACCACGATATGGACCAAGTCCAGCATTGGGGGGACTCAACCTTGAGTTGAGTCACCTATCTGTTGAATATTGAAATCTGGTCCGGGACCAAGATGTAGAACCAACATAGCACTGGCAGACTTAGCCTAGATTTGAGTATCCATTCTGTTGAATGGATGCACCTCATCAGTTACTAGGAATTCACCTAGTCCGAGACTAGGGACTCGCCTCGGGGTTGAGGGGAATTCTCCAGGAGAATGGAGGTACTTGGTTTGTTACCAAGTATTACACCTAGTGTCTCATTATGCAACCTATGGCTGAGGCACCTGGTCTTTTACCAGGAAGGCACTATAAGCCCTAGACCGGGTCTAGGCATGTGTGACACTCTGACCCTTGATTAGTGGGCTTTGCAATATTCTCGACTGGTTCTTAGGTCTTAAATACTCTCAAATTTTCCCCAAGGCTGATATTTATGGATCCCCCAATATATTTCACAATCCACATTATTTTCTAGGCATTATTGACACTATAAATTGTGACTCCTTCTCTAGTTATGATTTATGTTCTTTTCACTATTATGAATGCATAACATGCTAAGATTTGGAGTCTAATACACCGAACAATCAAATTGGAATAAAGGGAAATGAATCGCCATGAGGAAATTGAATTCTGCATACAAAAATATGAGCCCCCACTCATCCATATGAATTTCTAGGTTCATGGCATGCTCCATTAAATTCATGAACTAATTTCTCAACAATATTTTTACATCATAATTAAAGATCAACACGGAAGTCCACTTGGGTAATTGCTTACTATTTGTGTAACATGGGTTCTCTCAATGACACTTGGAAACAAATTATTTAATCCCACACCCCTCACCTCTCCCTAGTGGATAAAAATAGCCCCTGATTTTAGTTGCCTCCATAGCCAACTCTTATACTTGTATTTGCATAATAAATATTTGCATTGGTTTTACATTTTTACATGGCTTACTAGCACATGCCTTTGAAATATAAGATATTTTCCTTTAAAATCCGATCATTCACTAGTGAGACCTTGACCTTGAGCTCCACACCAGGAACCATATATCACATACTTACAATATTTACATATCAGGCCATACATTCCAGGGAAAAAATAGGGGTAAATAAATTGTTGATAGTATTTGAGGTTTCATTTTTGTGATTGAGAGTGTCATGTTTGGAGGAAAGCCCAAAATTTTGTGAAATTGGATAGCTAACAACATCCTGAGTCTTAATGATCTAATAAACATGATTTGTTTGTTTATTATAGAGCTCTAGTTCATGATTTGGATCCTTGAAATACTAGATTTGGTTTCTTCAATACATCAGATGTATATGATAACAATTTTGGAGAGCGCACTCGTATAGGTATGTTGATAGTATATTGTGTTACTCACTATATTAAATTTTTAATTATGGAGCTATGCACAAATCAATTTTGTGAAATTGTAAACAACTTGATGTATGAGTTGTTTCGATTATTACTATTGTTTTTTGATTATAAACACTTCGAAATACTTATTCTAGTGTCTTCTTGAGGAAACATGTTAGGTATATTATTTTGATTTTATAGTAGCAAGACTTGAATGTGGAAATTAAAAGGTGTACCATACTTTGTTTGCATTGATCATGCATGATGCATATGAAGAATCTAATTTTTTAAGAATCTTATTAAGATAGGGAAAACACAGTATTCAATCCTCTATCAAATTGAAGACACTCACGATTCGTAGGTTTTGACTATCTTTAACCATTAAAAATAAGTATTGTGATTAATAATATTGGTAGGTTTTGACAATCTGACATCATTATGCTATGAATGAAACAAACCATTCCTAGACACACATATCCTACATTGCATTCCCAAAACGTCCAAACGAGGTGTGGAATGAAAAGAAATTCTAATTCTAGAACTGGAATGCTCATTCTAGATTAGAGATGGAAACAAAATATGTTTAAAGTTGTGCCACCTGTAAGGCTTGAAGTCTAACATGGAGAACCCAACATAGATCTACTTAAACTTTTGTGCAAAACTTGAAGAGATGTGTGCACCTTTAAGGATTTGATCCCTCTTAGTGCATGGTAGATCCAAATATTATAGGGATCTATCTCGGTTTTATGTTCTTGAGGTATGAAATGAAAATATTTGTGATTGTTCTCCTCTTATTCATGTGGACTAATATGTTGCAAATTTTATCATTCTTGTTTAGTTTATCTTGCAAAGTTCATTCTCCCTAGTAAACACTTAATAATGTTACAGTTTACATCCATGATAATCCAAATTGATTTCTATGTGAATAATATTGTCTCCATATTTTTATTTCATTAATTTACTTCATTTATTTTCCTATCAAAATCCACCAAAACGTGAACTTTAATTTTTTAATATACATTATATAAGTGAAATATTTAAAAAAAAAACTTTGAAATCATCTACCTAAAACATGTTGTGGACAAGAAGATTTTAAGTCACAATTTCAAATCTAATGCACTTCCTTGGAGTCATCAATAACATGTAGATGACTATTAAGCTTCTGTAATGTCCCTGCTGTGTATCGTTAATTTATTATGATTATAGATGTACATTGCCTTAATTTATTATGATTACAGATGTACATTGTACCTGCTTTTGGTGAGGAGCTCAAGGCCAAGGCCCCACCAGAAGCAAAAGTGTGCAGCTTATACAAGTTAACTACCTAACTTGAAAACTTAGGAGATGAAAGGTAATGACACAACGTAGCGAGGGGCCAACTAAACCCATGAGGACGAATATACTGAGGGAGATTTAAGACTATGGAATCCTATAGGGATTCTGATGCTTACCGTTTTAGCCCAATTAAAGAAAATACCATGGCCTAGTTAATTAAATTCAAATAATATTTATCCACGATACCTCGACAAAAGGGTCAAGCACTTGTCGAAAAAGTTAAAAGATCCTAAAGAATTAATTATTAAGGAACTATATGAGGTATTCAACTCAAAATAAATAGAGAAGAGGAGGTCATCATGACACCTCGATTTAATATTGGGAACATATATAGTACACCATGGATATTATATGGAATGATTCTCAAATATAAAGAGTTTATGGGGAAACACCCTACGTTGGAAAGTGTGGTAAGTATATATGTTATATATATTATAACATTTTAGAGAACCCTTTTTCTTTCTTAAAAGAAAAGAAAAGACTAGATCAGTAAGGTTGTAAGGAATAGGAGAATTATGCGGAACCCAACATTAAGGATAAGGTCTAGGAAAAAGGATGAGGAGGCAGGATTCTTTCCAAAGAAACATGCAGTAACTTGGGAAAAGATAAAAAGGGGAAAAAAGGAAACCAAAGAAGGAAAAATAAAAAAAAAGATCCTCAAGAAGGATAATTTTTAGGCATGGTTTCCAATTAGCATGACCTTTGCTTTTTCAGCGCTGTTTTAGGAGAATATTTTGGGCTGCGATAGTAGTTAAAGGAGTAGGAGGCGAAGGAGACGGGGCACGCTCTCACTGATATTCCTGGGAAATGGCGCCTCATAGTGGAGGAATGCGGTCATAGTCCTGCCTCTGCTAACCTTTCTCACGAGGAATTCTTTGGCGTTCTCTTGGACAAGGAGTGAAGACGATGTGTAGAGAGAAGGGGGCGAGAGCCGGATATCCCATATAGGTGAGCAATACCTACCACTGCATCGGATCTTCTATAAGTATGAATCATTGTATATAATTTAAGGTTATGTTTAACCTCTACTTTTTAGCTGGATCTAGATCTAAAATACCAGTAAGATAGATTTATGTTTAAATCTTGAACCATCAACTTGTTTTAACTCGGAGATATCGGTAGTATACAAGGCACGATTTTACTTTTGTGTTGGTTGAGTGTTGACTTCTAGTACTCAGCCTAGCTACCTACGCAGTGAGTCCATTACGGTTGGATCCCGTACTTACGCCTCTCCAAGCTTCACGCCCAGCTAAATAGGGTCAGTATGGTACTGCTGCCTTCTTTGGAGTAGTACAAAAGTTAATGGTTTTTGTTTTTCTTTCTTTGGGGTTTAAAAAAAAAATATACTATCACTGTGATCCAGAAAAGATATCATTGTGATTTCCAACAAGGGTTTTAAACTGTAGATATTATTTGTGGTAATAAGCATAAAACCATGGATCGTGATTCTCAAAACTTTGATAGACTGAAACTACAATTCGCGCGTCGAGAAACTAGGGTATGGATTTTCTCCTAAATTCGTTTAGCTGACCAAACTTTGAAGGTTTCAAACTATACGTGGTCATGGTTCCGTAGAGAGGTTGATAGATTTTAAGTTGTTATCCTGGTAACAATATCGTGGAGACACAATACATTAAATTATATTCAAGGCCAATGATTTGTCTCCTACCCAAAGCCAGGCATGATCTGAACACTGCATATCACTTTCACACCCTCTTGATTTTGTTATAGTTTTACACAACATTAATTATATGTAAATTCGAATCATCGATGTATAATCGATAACCCTCGGCCTTAGCTTAAATATCTATATAGATCTGAAAGTATAGAATACCATGGCCACAACATAATCATGATTGAAATCAGTTTGTAGCATTATTTTTACATATGGGGTTGATAAACCTCTGCTGTTACTCCATAGATCTGAATCTATTAATTATGTTGGGAATCAATTCAACTTAAGTTGTATATGGTTTTGGATAGGAGATCACATAGTTGCGGACTTAAGGTGATAACCCTCGAATTCCTGCCTCAGTTAGATGATTCAAAAGTATCTATTTCTTTTTGCCTTGTAGCATTTTACACTTTTCCTTTTGAAAACTAGAGTTAACAAAATCATAAGCATAACTGTGGCTGGTAGTAAAAGTAAGACCTTGAACCCTGTGAATTGTTTTAGTCACTTTATTCATGCAATATTTACTGAAAAATGATTAGATTTAATATTATTATTCGAAGTGAAAGGCCTGGCATCAAGGCTAGTGTATTACAGATTGTAATCCTCTTGAAAAGTAATCTAATAAAAGCTTAGCAGATTTGGTGGACGTAACCCCTAGGAGGGATGAACCACATACATTGGTGTATTGTTTATGTGCCTTGATGTGTATTACTTTATGTTCTATGACGTGTGTTACTTTATGTGTCATGATGTGTTTGATGATACCCTCCTTTGATGATGTAAGTGTTTCGGTGACTTCCATGAATGTTTCAAAAGCAAATTTGGTTATACAATGGTTAAGCTGTATATTGGGTCAGATGTAGAATAAGTACTGAATTTATGGTTTAAGGCCCTCACCTAGCATAATTAAGCAAATAATACCAATAGTGGTTGATTCTAGTATGTTTGGACTTCTACTGATTCCAAGATAGTAAGATTCTGAAAAGTGACCAATGCATTATCAATGATTGCTCTACAATGCGTGTATTTTATCAAGTTGATTGGAAATGCTCGGCTTTAACATGGTTGTCTGGTTTAAGTTGTAGTAAAAGTAAAAGTAATTTTCACCTCATCTTCTCACAGTCTACTAGAAAGAAATTGGGGATTCGTGACTTAACCTCCACTAACATGATGGTATCCTTTTGTAGTTACAGCGAAATGAATTTACTTTTTCCATTTACACACAAAATGGCACTGAGGTATAACAGGTACATTACAACTTCCCTCAATGTAAATGTTTTAGAGGAAGAGAGGGAAATCTCACTAATTTTTACTTTAAAAAATAAGATACCTAAAAAATATTAAAACATAAAAAATTAAGATACCTAAAAATAATAAATAATAAAAATAATAAAACCAAAAATCAAAGCACAAGTTCAATTCCTTTATAGTTCTTTAGTGTTACTAACCTCTTCTTGTAAATCATAGTCCCTTCATTGGGTCATTTATACCTATAAGCACCATGCCCACCCAAGGGTAGAGAAAATGGAAAATAAAAATTTATTAAAAAATAAAATGAATAAATAGAAAAAGAAAAACCAAAATATATATAAAAAATTAAAAATGTAAGAGATGGACTCAATCATGAGTCATTGTAAGTATTTTAAACACAACACAGTTTTTTTAAACAAATTGTATAATTTCTCTGAATTTATTTTTGATAAGACGTTTTAGCATAAATTGTCCTTCAATGCCCTTGTTTTGTGCATGTGGTTTGCAATTTTTCAATATCAATTATTTGGAGATTGTAAGACACATTTTTAGTGTGTGTTTTTTTGCTCTCTATGATTCTTGTTAAAATGGTTGTGACCAGGATTGTTGATCTCCTAACTCCCCATACTTGTCATACTTGGAAACTCAAATTTTTTGATAAGATGTTGCAGCATAAATTGTCCTTTAATTCCCTTCTTTTGTGCATGGGGATTGGTTTTTTTCACTATCAAATATTTGGATATTGCCAGACACATTTATAGTGTGTGTTTTTTTCCTCTCTCTGATTCTTGTTAAAATGGTTGAGACTAGAATTGTTGATCTCTAACTCCCCATAATTGTCATACTTGGAAACTCAAAAATGAAACAACTTCTACAATCAAGAGGTCTATGGAAAATGTTGGCTGAAGCACAACCAATATTTGCAAAGCAAATTGAGATATTTTCTTATAGGAACAAACTTGATGAATGCATGGGTTTGATTGGGATACATGATTTAGATAGTTAGTCGTTTCCAATTGTTGAATGTAAATCACCAAAACAAAGACGGGACAAGTTGAGTTCACTATTTGGCAAAGTCAATGAATTTCAAGCATTGAAATTGGAAGTTGAATTGTCATCCCTTGTACTTGATGAACATTCTTGGATCAAAGGTTTTCTTACCAAATTCAAGTTGTTTCTATCACAATTGAGAGGCTGTGGAAAAATAAAAATAGATGAAGAATGTATTTTTGTAATTTTGTCAAAGTTGAATGGTCCTTTTACGGGTTTACTATGGATGCATTTGGATCATAGGTTAAAACGCTCTTGTTTGATATTTTCTGTGAGAATCTTAACAAATCACAATTTAATATTGTTAAATTAGATGTTCTTTCTGTATATAAGAATCAATCTCTTGAGGCTCAAACCTCCAAAGGTAAGCAAAGAACTTACCGCAAAGAAAATATTGATCCTAGTTAAGTTGGTAATTCTACCTCCAACCCTAAACATTATTCAATGTTCTCAATTTTATAAGTTTTATGGTTTTGAGAATTTTTAGGTTCCTCATTCATAGCACACCCTCATTCTTTGAGTAGCCTATGACATGAAATATTTGGACATTTGAACTATAGGAATTTGCAACACTTGAGCAAACGGAATTTTGTGCTTGGTCCTCCTAAAGTATCTTTCACTTATGGAGTTTGTCTAGGTTGTGTTCTTGGTAAACAACGTTAGAATCCTTTTCTAAAGGTAAGGCCTTGCATGCTACAAAACCTATTGAGTTGGTACGTAGTGATCTAATGTCTTTTCAACTCATTCATTTTCTAGGGCCAAGTTTGCACTTACCTTTAATTATAACTTCTCATGTCACTCTTGGTTGTACTTTCATAAGTACAAGAGTGATGTCTTTGCTACTTTTACGGTCTTCAAATATTTTTTTGAGAAGTAATCCTCTGTTTCTATAAATAAAATATGCATAGATAATGTGTTGGAGTGTGTCAATCAAGCATTCAAATATTTTTGTAGAGAACTTGACATCCAACATTAGCACTTTGTTCTCTATGCCCCTTAACAAAAGGGTGTTGTGGAAAGAAAAAAACAAACATTGAAAGAGATGGCCAACTGCATGTTTTAGTCCAAGAACATGGCACCTTGGGTTGACAGGATGAATTGTGCAAACTACATTTAGAATTGCATGCCTCATAGGGAAGTGTTATGAATATAGAGGAGGATTGAGCCTATGCCAAGCCCGATGTTTCTTATTTTAGGGTATTTTGTAGGCAAGCTTGAGCCCTAATTCTATATGAGAATTAATGCAAAGCTATGGAGAAGAAGGGTCAACCATTGGTTTTTGTTGGTTAATATGAGGATACGAAGGAATACATGTTATTTGATCTTATTTCTATAGTTGTCTTATTTAAATGGGTAGTCCACTTCGATGAGCACTTTAACCTAATCATTTGTCCTAATCCCCCCATAAATGGTTTTGCAAACGATGGTGAATATTGCATGAACATTTTTGTTTTTATAGAACATAAATTGATAGAAATATTGTTGTTGCAAATCATGCTATTGGAAATAAAAATAAACAAGTAGAAAATATGCATGAAGTTACAAATCAGGTAGAGCAAAATATTCCATAAACACCACTTTATCAAGGACAAATTTTTAGAAAGATCTGTTTTGAACGAAAGGGACCTAAAAGATATGGCTAGGAGGAAACTAATTTTAGTTATTAGTCACCAACCCTTTCCATACTTCTTCACATGCAATTGATAATTATCTTTTGAGTGACACCATTCCCAACAATCCACAACAATTTTTTGATGTTGTTGGTCTACCAAAATGGGATGTTGCTATGACAACTGAGTATTCTTCCCCGTTGAAGAATAGCACCTGGAATCTAGTTCCTTTTCCTAAGGAACACAAGCTTGATAATTTTAAATGGAATTACAAAACCAAATATATAGTAGATTGCTTTGTTGACAAGCATAAGACACATCATGTAGTGAATGGATTTTTATAAGTTAAAGGAATTGATTATTCTAAGACCTTTTCCCCATTTTCCAAGAGTGTTTTGTGACATGGAGAATTTCATGAGGAAATTTACATGGAGAAATATTATGGTTTTGTATACGATTCTTCGCATGTTTGCAAGTTCCTAGATTAATTATGTGGTCTCAAACAAGATCCCTGAGCTTGGTGTGAGAAGGTGTATAATTTTCTTATTGTTTTAGGTTTCAATCATTGTCATTTCGATCTAATAGTGTACTCTAAGAGGTAGGGTATTGTTCTCTTGGTTTTGGTTATGCACATAGATGATTTAATTCTCATGGGTATTTCTTCATGCATGATCCAGAGTGTTCATTGAGCACTAATGGTGCAATTTGATATGACAGACCTTGGTCCTGCTTTAAAATTTTATCGGCTTACAAGTCCTTCAATATTCACAAGGGATTTCCATTTTTTAGTAAAAGTATGCCCTTTATTTACTCCATTTCTTTGGCATGGTTGATTGCAAGCCTCCACCAACTCCATTTTAGTTAAGGCGTTCAAATTTTTGCGAGGTGTGTACTTCACCATGTGTTTGTCCTTTTCTATATAGGAAATTGGTTGGGAGTCTATTGTATTTGACCCATACATGACCTACCATCTCGTCTACATGAATGTTTATTAGTTCTCTCAATTTCCTCATTAGAGTCATTAGAAGGTATCCAAGCAAATTATGAGGTACATCAAGGGCACTACCAATTTTGGCATTCGATACATACGTTAGGTGCTTCTCAATTTGTGGGTTTCGCTGATTCCAATTGGAATAGTTTAGTTGATCATCGAATGTCCACATCTGGTTTTTCCTATTACCAGAATTTGCTCCTATTGCCTAGTATTGCAAGAAACAATAATGATTGCATTAACTTAAATATAACTTGAGTATTGTGTGGAAATTCTTTGCTAGCCAAGAGGTCTTTTGGCTTCAACAACTGATGATAGAGTTTGGAATTAAGCAAGATCACCCACTACTCTTTGGTGTGATAATTAGAGTGCCATACCTATTCATCCCAACCTAGTGGAGCATCAAAGGAAAAAATGCATAAAGATTCACATGCAATTCATTTTACAATGCATTTAGGACAGTGTTCTTAGTTCATGGTATTTTCCTACTCAAGAGCAAGTTGTAGACATCTTCATTAAACCTTTTACATTATCTCATTTTCTATAGTTGTGATCGATGCTTGGGATGAAGGAAGTTGTCATTCGGGTGTCATCTTGAGTCCTCCTTCCTTCATACATTTTTACATTGTTTAATCTTTTTTAGGAAGGATTTTTTTGAACAAGAGAACATGGGTTGGATAGTATTTTGTATGTAGTATTTCACAAAAAGGTATAAATTTTTATTAGCTCAAGCCATGTGCTATCAATCATTTGCTGGTTTCTAAATGCTTTTACTGATTAACGCGGATTGTGTACAAAATATAAGTATGTTGGATTGCTAGATGTCTTAGGTTGAGCTTGGTCCAATTGTAAAAGATAAGTATGCTGGATTGCTAGAAGTCTTAAGTTGAGCTTGGTCCAATTGTAAATTGGCAAAAGTTTTCTTATACTTGATTGGGGTTGATTTTTAATAAATCACTTACATTTTCTTGTATTTGATTAGGGTCTATTTTTAATAAATAATGTACTTTTACATCTTGTTTAAAAATGCTTGACCATGGGTGATATTTATGCTAATACTTGCACAAATCCAATAGATGTAAATAACTTTAGATGTTAAAGAATAAAATTAACCATCCTAAATATAAATAAATCTTAATTTGTAAAAATTGTAAATTTAAATACAACCCATAGATCTAAATAACATTAAATGTTAAAGAATAAAAATAACCATCTAAATAAAATATAAATAAAACTTAATTTGTAAATATTATAAATTTAAATACATCCAATAAATATAAAATAACTTTAAATATGAAAGAATAAAAATAACGATCTTAAATATAAATGAACTTTGATTTATAAAGATTCTAAATTTAAATACATCCCATCTAGATGCATCGCAAACTATTTATGAATGCATACTATTTTGGAAGGAAAATAAAAACAAAAACCCAAAATGAAAGTCTTACCAGATATTGAATCTCTAGAGTATTATAAGTTGCTGAGAATATTGGGCAGCAAGCAACAATTTGCCATCCATGCTTTTCCAAATAAAAAAAGAAAAAATAAAGAAACTCTTTTCCGTAAGAAAAAAAAAGTATGTAAGGGCAATCGTGGAATGCTTTCGAGAGTATTTATGAGTTCCTTCCTTGTGCTCTTTGAATTACTGTGTGTGATGCAGAGCTTTTATCATCCGCTTCTTTATCAGAGAGCTTTGATCATCCGCTTCTTTATCATAGAGTATTGATAAGTTCCCTCCTTGTGTTGCTTGAATGATTGTATGTGATGCAGAGCTTTTATCATCGACTTCTTTATCAAAGCTTGTGCCTGCAGATGTTTTATAAGTTCTCTCTGTATTGTCTGTGATGCAGAGCATTTATAACTTCGTATTGTCTGTGATGCACAGCTTTTATCCTTGGATTCTTTCTTTTGGATGTCTAGGATGCAGCGCGTGGGAAAGAAATGGAGATAAGTGTGTGGGTGAAAGGAGGGCGTTGTGAGCAAAGGAGATTAAGAAGAAGTAATAAGATGGAGCTGAAGTGGGATAAATTGGATTTATTATTGATGTTAAATTTGTTTTCTATTTGATTCATGCTATTTCTAATTGTGTATAGGTCCCAAGATTCACCCAGGGGAATGCAGGCTTCATTCATCTGATGGCTTGAAGTCATTGAGTGCAGCTTGCTTGGATGTCTGTGATGCAATGACAAACCTCGAAGGCATTGAGAGTATTTATAATTTCTCTCCTGTATTAATCGATGTCTTTGATGGAGCGTTTTTATCTTTAGCTTCTTTGTTTTATCTTGTAGAAGTCCTCTTGTGCCTGCTTGCTTGGATGTATAATTTTTTTTTTATCTGATGTGTAAGCTTTTTCTTTATTTGATATTTGTTTGTTTGGATGTCTGTGATGCAGTGCTGGGATATCATCAAATCAAGTATGGAACAGCAATCGTCCAAAGCATTGAAAGTTTGAAAGTATTAATAATTTTTCTCTCGTATTGATTGAACTTATGCATGCTTGTATGTCTATGATGCAGATGAATGCAAGCCATCAAGAGGAGTCTTTGTGCCTGCTTGGATGTTTGTGATGCGCTGCCCTTTTTTTTCATTCGATGAATTGAAGTTATAATTATAAGTTCTCTCTAGAGGTATTAATTTATGTCTTGGTTTTTTGCTTGGGTGTATGTGATGTAGTGCTTTTGTCATTTTCTTTTGTTCTTCACCCCATGACTTTCAAGTCATCAAGTGAAGTCCCTGTCTCTATATTAATTTTTTTAAATTATAATTTTGTTTTCTTTTAATCATAATTTTGTATTATTTTTATTTTTCATAATTTGTATTGATTGAGTATTTTTTCATTATGCAGAACCATTAGAAGTCAAATGCCTACATGGTTATTAAGAATCCATGAGTTATATTAATTTCTTTATATCATAATGTTGTATCATTCGAATCATAATTTTGTATTATTTTTATTTTCCATGATTTGTATGGAGTATTTTTTCATTATGCAGCACCATTGGAAGTCAAATGCTCGCATGCTTATTAAGAATCCATGATTTGTATTGATTATTTTTTCACTATCCAGAATTATTGGAATTCAAATGGGACATGATGATTAAGAATGCATTTGAATTATATTTACTTATTTTCAAATTGAGATTTATATGGTTGATAGTGTGAGTCACAATGGAGTCTTTTTCCATACTTCTTTTTTCCATGTATCATTTGAGGAAATAATTTTTTTTTACATACTCCAAATTTTTTATCTCCCATTAATATATACGAATATTGAGCCTAGCTTACATTAGTGTGGTATTATACTGAAGCGATGATAATATACATATATATTTTTTAATTTAGAACATTGTGGCTAAGATAGTGAAGAGATATTAATCATATATACATATTTATATAAAGGGCGCTCACACGAAGTTGGTTCCACTTTTTGGTGCCACTTAGGAAATCAGAAACGCACTTCCGAAGTGTAAATCAAGAACGCATATGCGTTATTGATGGTACGTTTGGAATAACCCGAGCCCAAACACAAGGCTAAGGTTCGTGGAAATCTATATCGCATATCCGATATATCGCATTCACGTTTTGTAATGTTAAATATCGCATATGTGATATATTGCATATGCGATATGTAACATTACAAAACGCATATGCGATATGTAAATTTCCAAAACGCATATGCGATATATCGCAAGTGTGATATGCAACATTTAGAAAACGATTACATTTTCATCATTTGTGGAGGTCCTCTCCTTTGTCAATGAATTTCATAATCAATTGTTGCTCAAAGCGCCTATTTTGTGTGTTATTAACACCTAGTGCATGAGAGAATAATACTTGTTTGTATATCCCTATAGATAATTTTCCAATTCATTTATAAAACAAATAAGTCCATGATACTTCTTAATGTTGGTTGATGGGGGATAATGCCTCCCTTCCAACAAATATCTTCCCAACAATGTCAACTATTTTTTTATGGGAAATATATTTAGATACCTTTTACTACATTAGGCAATGTATTCATCAATGTAAATATCCCTCTCTATTAAAGTGTAAAATCATCAATGTCCCCTAATTGATAATTTGTACAAGTGTTTGGTGACAACTCCCTTAATTAAACTTGCTATAATGTACTAGCACCTTGATTCACATAAT
>LPNX010202099.1:771505-784938 GCA_001517045.1 Pseudotsuga menziesii
GAACATATGTCCTTTATATGTCTGCAAGATTTTATCCCAAATGGACATCATTTACCTCATATATTGCTGCACCCGCACAAACATATATGTTAAGATGTGCTGAAAATTTGAAAACCCACTTTCACGGAAACTAATTTTATAATCATTTGCACACATTGTCTCTGCATAATCGCTATATATTATTAAAGCTGATTCAATTACCTATCTTTTCTCTTTTTACTTCATCTTCAAATAAGTTAGGGAAGTACCCCTAATTGTCACCTAAAATCAGAGTTTTCCGTTTATTCTAGTATTATGTGGCATCTAAAGTGTCCTTAAAGGAGTCCATGATTGTGCATTAGCCCTAAAGATATTTTTTATGTTATATTATGAAGGATACTATATAAAATATAGTCTTTTATATAAAAAAATATTTGTTTTCAACAAAGGGCATTATCTTCTTTGAAGAATGGGAGGTTTCAAATGTGGTGTCTCACGGTCTCTTTCTCTTTTTTTATTCTAGATGATTGGGACTAGTAATGCTATATGCTTTTGGTACTTCTTGGATGACTGTCTTATTTGAGTCCTTCTTTGAGGCATTTTAGTATTATCTAAAGGTTGTTCTAGCACCTATTATCATAGTTTTCAGATTGACCAGTTTGGGGCTGATGTTTTGCAAGAACTTTGCATCTACTTTTGGTGGAGCTCTATGATCTCTGAGGTGATGGAGAAGAAATTACACTTTTATTATGAACATATCCATTGTATACTTTGATTCTTTTATTAATATCAAGTATATTTTCTTTCTTAATGAAAGAAAAATGAGTGAATATTATAACATGTGGCTAATGCTTTTATTATAGATTATACTTAGGTTATGTTAAATTATCCATCATTAAAATTATTCAACTTCAAAGGGTTGTTTTGTGAAGGTGGGTAACAATTTCATGAGAATGAAGTGGCAGAAAATGGAAATCATGACTTTTTGTCATAACAAAATCATTTCCTTGGTTGAACATTCAATTTAAATTTCTGCGAGATAAATGTTTTGGGTCGAAGGTTAAAATTAATGAAATTCCTTCAAAATTGTGCATCGGTTTCCTGAGTGTGAAAATAAATTGTCCAACAATTGTTTTCGGCTAAAAACGGGTTTTCATCTCAAACCCTATTTTTTAAATAAGTGTGAGAAGATTTGTCAAAGATATTTTTCCAGAGCAGAATTTTATCCTACATTTTCCACCCTACCCTATCCTATCAATAGATCCACCACACCACTAATTACCTACATACCCCTCAACTAGCTATGCCTCGAGTGAACTAGAAAATATCTCCCTGTAGTGTAGGATTAATGAGAGGATTCACGTGGCATAGTATGTTGAAGTTTTTGTAACTTTGGAACATATTCTTACTGTACTTTTATTGTCTTATTATTATACCTGCTTCGGGGGATGTTATTGACTTACTTGGTCATGTAAAGGTCTTGAAAGAATAAATGTAAACCATAAGTTCTAATTTGGGTTAGTAGTACCCAAGAATTTTTTTATATAAATGTTGCTTTGAGTCTTAGATAAGTCAACCCTATAAAACTATGAAATCGTCTGAGTTATGGAAAAATGTCACTCACTTGATGAGTAAAAATAAAGAGGGTGCACCTCTCATTTGTACAGAGACTCACTCAAGCAAGTGTGCAAGAGAGAGAAGAACAAGTTGATGTTTTCTTTGGGGTTTATCTTATCTTGATTTGGAGTTCCACTTGGTGACATAATCTATACTAAATTTGTTAGGTTTTCTCCCTTGTCGTTTCCTAGCAGAAAGCATTTGTGTACTTTTTGTAATGTTGTGCTTGTGTTTCGTTTAGTCATCCTATTGCTTATGGTTATGATGAAATAGTGCAAATTGTTTGAATATCTACCACTAAAATTGTACCAAAGTATTAGTGCCATCTTGAAAGAAGTCTTTGTGGAGCTGAAACTCACAAAAGCTTGAAACTAGGGTTTCCTTTTCCAGGCACTTCCCTCCACATACTAGATGAAAAAGTATTCCTTGTCAAATCTCCTTAGGAGGGCACATATTTCTATGGGGGTAGTTTCTAGTTGTGTAGATTTTGATTTTTTGACCTAACATTATTGTGGGGAAAACTAGGGCATCAAATTGGCATTAGAAAAATATTCCTTTCCATCTTACATAGGGTGTTTATATGCTTGCTATGCTTCGAATAAGTATGAAATAAATTGGCAATCTCATCTCCTTGTACCAAGAAAATATCATTAGTTTTCAACCTCCACTTTGGTTCCTCCCATTCAAGTAACACCCTTTTTTGTCACCTCCAAATTATTCAGCATGGATTTGCGAAAAATACATAAGTATTGTTTTGATCAAATATTTTAAAAGTTATTTAAGCCTCCACTGTCAAAAGGTTTTGTTGAGGGTTTTTCAAATTTTCCTTTTCCCGTTAGAATAGTATCATATCAACTCTTTTAAAAATTCTATAAAAAATAATACATCATTGAGTCTTTACTGGAATTGTCAAATAGCCTCCATTCATGCCTAACAAAACTTATAAACTCTTTAGCCCCTAGCCAAGTAGGGTAAAATTTCAAAGTTCAATGAGTTTTTATCTCTTACCTCTCTATATAATAAACTATTTGAAGGTGACAAAACAAACCCCAAACCCTCACCCAAGTTCTTAATTTATCATGCACTACCATAAATCTTTCTAACACTATGAACTTGACAAGCCGCTTTGAAACACCTTCATCGCCTACCCCAAAATTCCTCCATGTGGGGCTAACTTATGGATTCTATGTCATATAAACCTACTTCTTCAATTATTTCTCGAAAGTAATATAGGATGTGGTCCACTCTAGTAGTTATACCCTAAGGTTAAGCTATTTTTCAACTAAAATTCAAATATACTCTTATAATTGTACTCATTTACTTAAGCAACCTTGGGTTGAAACATTTACCCCAAAGCTATTTCCTTTCTTCACATGTATTAAACAAATTAATAAGAGAAAATATCTTTTATCTCACCAAATATTGCATTTCAAACCAAAAACTTACATTGATGATAGTTGAATCCTTGTCCTATTTAATGGATGATATACTTGTGAGAATTGCAAGCTTCACTTAAGGTCACTGAATCAAGCATTAAGATTAGAAAAAGCTCTAAAATTGTTGATCAATGTGGATTATGAAAATTTCAATATCAAGGAAGAAAATGTTGTCATTATACAAGATGAAAGACATCAAGTCTACAGACGACATAATGAATCTTTAATTTATGACAATGGTTCATATGTTTTGAAGATAAACAAGATAAGTGGAAATGAGATCTAGAAACCATAGCATTGGGGTAGAAATTGGGTCAAGAATTAAATAGTTCCAACCCATTTATAGAATGGAAATTAACCACCCAAATTATTTGGGTGGTTGGTACAATAGTACTAAGGGGGGTTATTTAGTATTGTGTGTAGCTTGATTTACCTCTTTCTTTGATTTTCGAAATATGTTTATACATGGGAGAATATCAACATCAAGCTAATGGTGACAATGCCTCAGAAGTTCGCAATATGCTTTACTCTTGGCTGCATATTTATTATAGCGGCTTTTTTCACTTTAAAAGGTGTGAGGAATTAGTTTGTCCACATGGGTTCCAAAGAGGAAATTTATTTATGTCTTTAATGATTGGCATTTTACATGGAACAATGTTACATTCACGGTTATCTAATGAATTTCTTTTCGATATTTATATGTTTGATGACATATGGAAATGAATCATTTTGGCATTTTTTTGCTAGCAAAATACTGCTTAAAGGATGCAGACTTAAATTGATGTAGATTTGAGTGCTCTGTCATATGATAATGTTATTCAGCTTCTGAGCCCTTATCATTATTATTTGTATTCATATAGAAACTTACATTTACTGTGGGATTCATTGGGAGGATGTAAGCTACAATTTATGTGTCAATGGTACTTCATAGCTATATACTATTCAGTTATTTTCTCTGGCGTACAGTTTTGTTTATCAGTGGTGCTTGATAGCTATTTGAACTATTTCTGGAAATTGTGTGTACATGTTATCACTGGCCAATATCTTGATTCATAACTTCATTCTTTGTTATTTCTCTAGGTGTTGGCCTTGTCATACTATGTTATCTCATACTTCCTTGGAGGGTCTGCTGGCATGAGGTTTCTCTCGTCCACCCTCACATCTAACAGTGTTGAATTGATTTGGGAGGTGATACGAATGGTATCTTGATTTTCAACCTCAGACCGCAACTTCATTTCCTCCAATTATTAACTGATACTTGTGAGGAATGTGCGACTTCAAACAAGATTCTTCACAAGGTGCTTACCAGTGATATCTAAATATGTATTTTACTTATCAGACTGGCCTTGTGTTTAATGGTGTTTGTTTGTTTATAAATGAGAAAAATCCCCAAAGAATGCATTGAATTACATCTGTAATAGAAGGTTATAGGATTTGTAAGAGCCGTCTACATGATGCTATCTTTTCCCCAAAGTAGGAACTACAGTTCAAACTGCCAGATGTAGCGCAAAACTTGCTCAAAGATCTTTCATGAGTTCATCATCTTGAATTTTTTGGTATTTGCAAGTCATTTTTGGTATTTATTTGTGAGGCTTTTTGAACTCCACATTTGCAGTTGTGCATGCTTCTTAGAGATTCCCAACACATGTTGAATTATAAGATGACATCCATTATTGCATCGAGACACTAGGTGCTTTGACAACCTCATTTGATGTGTAACATGTGCCCACCAATTAAAGCAGTGCATTTTAAAATAATGGATGACGAGTGATAGCATGGAGGAGCAGTTCCTGCTGTAATCGACATAGAGGGTTTGCAAAAGAATCTCTCCCTCAAGGATGCCTTCATCTCATAGAGGAATTCATGGAGATGCATTGTCTGGGGGTATATCATCATAGTGCCATATATTTTAGGTTCGAACATGCCCTCCTCCCATGTAGAGGAAGCCATATAAAATCCAATTGGAGATTGTCGATAGAGAATACAATGCTAGTGTGCCCACACCCTGGATCGAGCATGCAGTGTGCTAAGGAATTCGTGGTGTAGACTATGGAGAAATTCATGGATCGAGCATGCAATGCCAGTGTTCCCACACCCTAGATCGAGGATGTAGTGTGCTAACGAATTCGTAGTGTAGACTATGGGGGGTATATCATCACAGTGCCCTATATTTAAGGTTCAAAAATTCCGTCCTCTCATGTAGAGGAAGCCATCTAAAATCCAGTGGGAGACTGTCGATAGATAATGCAATGCTAGTGGGCCCACACCCTGGATCGAGCATGCAGTGTACTAAGGAACACTCACACATTTTTGTTTGCAGAGAGTGCTTTCAAGGGTTTTCTAGGTTGCCTCCAGCTTTTGGATCACTGAATATCACACCCTTCTGAGGGTTTCAGTATTAGCGTTGGTGGATACACAGGTCTCCTAACCCTAAGGGATCATAGATCTCCACCGCCAAGAGAGGAGATTCACAGATCTAAAATCCTATAGATCTAGCCCTCTAGCTCACTTGCACATGGTCAACAAGATGTACAACAACGGCGTCCATGGCATCTCCCACCTGCACGCATCTTACACCATCTACACATCGTCTGGATCTTCATCGAGTTGCGAAAAAGCTCGGTACCTCTTCTACTTTTGGCATTTCCCCTTTGCAAGCATGGCTTCCAACTTAAACCAAGATCCAGGAAACTAGGG
This sequence comes from Pseudotsuga menziesii, assembly GCA_001517045.1. Classification (NCBI taxonomy): domain Eukaryota; kingdom Viridiplantae; phylum Streptophyta; class Pinopsida; order Pinales; family Pinaceae; genus Pseudotsuga; species Pseudotsuga menziesii. Next base: position 777,235 of record LPNX010202099.1, read on the forward strand.
ACACTTTCCACTTAAACTGGGAGGAATGGTGTGTATGGGAGGCCTACACTCCCCATTTTGGTATTAGTTTCAATGTACTCTGTTTGATACATATTTTTAATGTATTAGATATAGTATTATATTTAATGTATTTAGATATATTATTAACAATGAGCAACATTTGGTTTTGTCCTCATCAATGAGGTCCCTTGGTAATGGTTATCAAAAGGTATCCAGCCTCGTAATGAAGCATTCAATATTTCTTGTGCCATTCTTGTTCCTTACATGTTTTAGGGTTTCTGAATATTGTGTTATCTTTGGGTGTCCTATATTGGTTTCTCCCTTGAGAGGTGAGGCTCTTTGCTACCAAATCTCACCTTAAATGGCAGATAAAAAAACCACTACACCAAAACATTGTGTTCTATAAATTGAAAACCTATGTACATTTTCAATCTTCAATGTTCAAGATTACCTCCTTTTCAAATTGAGATTTATATGGTTGATAGTGTGAGTCACAATGGAGTCTTTTTCCATACTTGTTTTTCCATGTATCATTTGAGGAAATAATTTTTTTTTACAGACTCCAAATTTTTTATCTCCCATTAATATATACTAATATTGAGCCTAGCTTACATTAGTGTGGTAGGATACTGAAGCGATGGTAATATACGTATATATTTTTTAATTTACAACATTGTGGTTGAGATAGTGAAGAGATATTAATCATATATACATATTTATATAAAGATATTTTTTACTTTATATTATGATGGATACTATATAAAATATAGTCTTTTATATAAAAAAATATTTGTTTTCAGCAAAGGGCATTATCTTCTTTGAAGAATGGGAGGTTTCAAATGTGGTGTCTCATGGTCTCTTTCTCTATTTTTATTCTAGACGATTGGGACTAGTAATGCTATATGCTTTTGGTACTTCTTGGATGACTGTCTTATTTGAGTCCTTCTTTGAGGAATTTATAGTATTATCTAAAGGTTGTTCTAGCACCTATTATCATAATTTTCAGATTGGCCAGTTTGGGGCTGATGTTTTGCAAGAACTTTGCATCTACTTTTGGTGGAGCTCTATGATCTCCGAGGTGATAGAGAAGAAATAACACTTTTATTATGAACATATCCATTGTATACTTTGATTCTATTATGAACATATCCGCAAGATAAACGTTTTGGGTCGAAGGTTAAAATTAATGAAATTCCTTCAAAATTGTGCATCGGTTGCCTTAGTGTGAAAATAAATTGTCCAACAATTGTTTTCGGCTGAAAAGGTTTTTTCATCTCAAACCCTCTTTTTTAAATAAGTGTGAGAATATTTGTCAAAGATCTTTTTTGAGAGTAGAATTTTATCCTACATCTGCCAACCTACCCTATCCTGTCAATAGATCCACCACACCACTAATTACCTACATACCCCTCAACTAGCTATGCCTCAAGTGAACTAGAAATATCTCCCTCTAGTGTAGGATTAATGAGAGGATTCACGTGGCATAGTATGTTGAAGTTTTTGTAACTTCGAAACATATTCTTACTGTACTTTTATTGTCTTATTGTTATACATGCTTCGGGGGATGTTATTGACTTACTTGGTCATGTAAAGTTCTTGAAAGAATAAATGTAAACCATAAGTTCTAATTTGGGCCAGTAGTGCCCAAGAATTTTTTTATATAAATGTTGCTTTGAGTCTTAGACAAGTCAACCTTGTAAAAGTATGAAATCGTCCGAGTTAGGGAAAAATGTCGCTCACTTGATGAGTAAAAATAAAGAGGGTGCACCTCTCATTTGGAAAGAGACTCACTCAAGCAAGTGTGCAAGAGAGAGAAGAAGAAGTTCATTCGAGAGAAGAACAAGTTAATGTTTTCTTTGGGGTTTATCTTATCTTGATTTGGAGTTCCACTTGGTGACATAATCTATACTAAAGTTGTTAGGTTTTCTCCCTTGTCGTTTCCTAGCATAAAGCATTTGTGTACTTTTTGTAATGTTGTGCTTGTGTTTCATTTAGTCATCCTATTGCTTATGGTTATGATGAAATAGTGCAAATTGTTTGAATATCTAACACTAAAATTGTACCAAAGAATTAGTGCCATCTTGAAAGAAGTCTTTGTGGAGCTGATACTCACAAAAGCTTGAAACTAGGGTTTCCTTTTCCAAGCACTACCCTCCACATACTAGATGAAAAAGTATTCCTAGTCAAATCTCCTTAGGAGGGCACATATTTCCGTGGGGGCAATTTCTAGTTCTGTAGATTTTGATTTTTTGAAGTAACATTATTGTGGGGAAAACTAGGGCATCAAATTGGCCTTAGAAAAATATTCCTTTCCATCTCACATAGGGTGTTTATATGCTTGCGATGATTCGAATAGGTATGAAAGAAATTGGCAATCTCATCTCCTTGTACCAAGAAAATATCATTAGTTTTCAACCTCCACTTTGGTTCCTCCCATTCAAGTAACACCCTTTTTTGTCACCTCCAAATTATTCAACATGGATTTGCGAAAAATACATAAGTATTGTTTTGATCAAAGATTTTAAAAGTTATTTAAGCCTCCACTTTCAAAAGGTTTTGTTGAGGGTTTTTTAACTTTTCCTTTTCCCGTTAGATTAGTATCATATCAACTCTTTTAAAAGTTATCTAAAAACTAATACATCATTGAGTCATCACTCGAATTGTCAAATAGCCTCCATTTATGCCTAACAAAACTTATAAACTCTTCAGCCCCTAGCTAAGTAGGGTAAAATTTGAAGGTTCAATGAGTTTTTATCTCTTACCTCTCTATATAATAAACTATTTGAAGGTGATAAAACAAACCCCAAACCCTCACCCAAGTTCTTAATTTATCATGCACTACCATAAATCTTTCCAACACTATGAACTTGACAAGCCGCTTTGAAATACCTTCATCCCCTACCCCAAAATTCCTCCATGTGGGGCGAACTTATGGATTCTATGTCATATAAGCCTACTTCTTCAATTATTTCTAGAAAGTAATATAGGATGTGGTCCACTCTAGTAGTTATACCCTAAGATTAAGCTATTTTTCAACTAAAATTCAAATATACTCTTATAATTGTACTCATTTACTTAAGCAACCTTGGGTTGAAACATTTACCCCAAAGCTATTTCCTTTCTTCACATTTATTAAACAAATTAATAAGAGAAAATATCTTTTATCTCACCAAATATTGCATTTCAAACCAAAAAATTACATTGATGATAGTTGAATCCTTGTCCTATTTAATGGATGATATACTTGTGAGAAATGCAAGCTTCACTTAAGGTCACGGAATCAAGCATTAAGATTAGAAAATGCTCCAAAATTGTTGATCAATGAGGATTATGAAGCTTTCAATATCAAGGAATAAAATGTTGTCATTATACAAGATGAAACACATCAAGTCTACAGACAACATAATGAATCTTTAATTTATGACAATGGGTCATATGTTTTAAAGATAAACAAGATAAGTGGAAATGAGATCTAAAAACCATAGCATTGGTGTAGAAATTGGGTCAAGAATTAAATAGTTCCAACCCATTTATAGGATGGAAATTAACAACCCAAATCATTTGGGTGGTTGGTATATGAAGGGGGGTTATTCAGTATTGTGTGTATCTTGATTTACCTCTTTCTTTGATTTTGGAAATATGTTTATACATGGGAGAATATCAACATCATAGATATTTTAGGTAGTTATAACCCACATATTTTAATTTGTGTTTAACTCTTTATGTGAATGATCAATATTGCATGGCATGAAAATCTCTAAGAAAATGAGGAAAAAAATTTCTTTGCATCTCTCAACATTTCTCATAGTTATAATTTGCATAGCACACAAGTTTACAAATATTATATATTTCACCTAATTTCACTAAGTAAACATCCCTTACAACATTAAAATCCCCAAGAAATAAGGAAAAAAAATAATAGATGAGGCTATGAGGGCTTTTATGCAATCTAGTCCTTGAAACTACAAAAATGAAACTACTAGAAAAAAATATGTACTATCTTTTTTAATATCTATAATTTGAATAGCATAGATTTACAATAACAGATGTTACCCAATTTGGTACACCAGATTTTACAACATTCAAATACTTGAGAAAATAAAGAAAATAATTTATCCACCACCAATACATAAATCCTCACTCTAATATTTAAAACTGAAAATACAATTATATAGACAATATATTTTTCCCAGTTTGACCAAAGAGCTAAAACTAACACTCTTTACAGCACTGAAATCCCTAAAAAAAATAGGAAAATATACCTTACATGACCATGACCAACATAGTAATAACAATACATATGTACTTCTAAAAATACACAGATTGAAACCTAAAAACAGCAAATTAATGCATTTTTAACGGGTATGCTTATTCAACCAAAAAAAAGTCTTTTAAAACCCGTGGATCTTAATCTTGTCTTTCTTTGCCAAACTGGCCTGCAAGAGAAAATTTATGAGTCAGAGAAAATGCTAAGATTCTTTTCAAACACACATCAACCATGTTTGAAACAAAATGAAATGTCACAATTGTGACTGCTGGGAACTTACATTGATAACGAACTGAGAAACATTCTTCCTTTGATCACCTTGAAGTTGGATGACCTAAAAAAATACCAAAGCTTGTTTGAGAAACAGCTTAACCGAAACATCTTCCTAAATCCCTAATTTAACTGAATCGTAATACAAAATATGCGCAATACCTGTCCCCGTTCTAGATCCTGCACGAGATTACCATTGCAACAGAAGTCTTTCTTCATATCTTTGAGAAATTTTTTATAATTGTAATCCTTCCCAAGACCTTCAATGGTAGTCACGCACTTTCGTCCATTCCTCTGTTGTATACGAATATGTACACAATCATTGGTACGTGTTCCACCATCTTCTGCAGCTTCTGGTTCCTTGAATGGGTCTGTGACATGGAAAAGGGAATGAAGCTTCAGCAAGCCATAGTGGGATTTAATGGTCAAAGCATTATACTTTTCGTAGTGATTTCAATTTTCAGTCACCATGAAAACTGGAAACCAAATTGAATGCCCGAATGAATGCCCGGACCGCAGGAGAGGAATCCTTTGACTTGGACCATTTCACATGTGATAATAAACTAGACTTAAACAACCAAGGTTTGGATATATTCAAAAACTGTGAGGGAGATATCCCATCTAACTAACTAGAATTGTTCTATTGCTTTATCCAATAATACAAAAAACATGGTTTTAAATATCCCGATTGGTTAAAAAAAGCCAAAGACAAACGTACAGAATAAAATAAGTAGAGTTAATGAGGTTTATGGAGTATTAATCTTCTATTTTCTGAGTTAAGTGCCTCTAACGTAGGCAGTCAACACGTACGCTAAGAGCCAGTGAATGCAGAAAATATTTAAATTCGAAGGCAGAAACTTACCGAAGGTGGGGATCTGCATGCCTAGATCCGACATGAACGTTCTCTGTTTCGACTGTTGGAATTCAAAGCAGATGGACAAAGGCGTCGGATGGGCGCTTGAAAGTAAACAGAAGGAAACTAGATATATAGGTAGGCAGTAAGATTCTTTCTATTACGATTGCACAATCCTATATGTTATCAAATTGTATAAGTATCGTACTAGAAGCTTCCCGTTGGTTCAGTAAAATTGACTTAGAAATCTTATCCATAACACTTACATGAGAATATAAATAGAGTACTCACCCCATTATATTGTAAGTACAAGGTGAAGTGTCGGTCACTTCTACACCATGTCGAAGTAACTAATAGCTGTTTTTTGACAAAGTAGTGGCCAACCAAGTGTCACTATACTCAAACCCTATGATTTTGATAAATCCTCTCATAGATATCATAAATTAATGGTCCTTTATTATAGATTTGTTAACATGTTGGGCTTTTTCTTTGAAGGATGGTCAACACCTTGTGTCTCATCTTTTATTGTACAACACCTTATTCTTTTGTGTCTCATCTTTTCTTGCAATCAATACTTGCTTTCTCCAAGAATTCTTTTGCACTAGTCATATAGACAAGGATGCTCCCTCGCACCTCATCTCTCTGTTTTAATTTTTGATGCTCTTGGTTATTTTCTCCATTCTATCCTAGTACAAGGGAAGATTCAAAGAATGTCAATTAGAGATGGTTATGAGATGGCTAATAATAGTAAGGTATATTGGCATCCCCTTTGTTGTTGGGCTTTCTCCAAAAACTATGTAGGATTGGTGCTTGTATTGTTTGCAACTTAAGATTCTCCTTTGGAAGAAATAAAAAGAGAGTTCGTTTGAGGCAGAAATTAATATTGTAAGTAGGATTCTTTAGGCCTCACACAATTATTATGTTCTTGTTGCCTTCTGAGTAGGCCTCATTTTCGTAGTATGTAGCAACTCTTTTATTCATACTTGTGGTTCAACTATAGTGGGGCTAACAACCCCCCCCCTCCCCTATGGTACCCTAGGATGTTTGCATTATTCCCAAGGATGAAGGAGGCTTAGGTCTACTTGATATTTCCACCTATGGTAATATTTTGGTTCCAAAATGGGTGACTGAGTTTCTAGAAAGAAGCTCTCCTTGGTAAATCGTATCGAGACATCAAATTCTCACAGTAAAACACATTGGTAGGATTTTGGGATCATTTGGACTATATTTTACAATGTCACCCTCTCATACCTTCCAAGACTCACATTCTTTTATAATGAAAAGTATTTTGAGAGCTTGGAGGAAGGTGGATAGCCGTGTGAGCTAGGACATATCAAGTAGTTCAATGGGATGGGATTTGGAAAGAACACTTATATGGAGTTGCAAGGTGGTAGGTGCAAGGCACATGTATTACATACATCCCACTATTTCAAGGATGATGATTGTGTAGGAAAATATTTTTTTATTAGAAGGATTTGTGGAATGAGTGGCGATCCATTGCTCATGGCTTTTACTTATCTTGTAAGGATAAACTTTTTCCTATCGATATTATGAGCCTTATTGCACACAATACTTCACACAATACTTGTTTAAAATGAGTATAGATATTCCTGGCCATTGTTGGCATGGTTGGAGATGGATTTTTGGGAACCTCTTGTTTCAATATGATTCTTAGAGGTTGTACCTTCTTCTCCATAATCGACATAAGATTAGTCATGTTCTTAACTCAGGGTGGGTGTCTAATGATGTAGAGAAAATGTTGATCAAAATATTACATAATTTATGTTTAAATTGTGAGCTAAAATTACGAGAACTAACAATTTCTTGGAGGCTTCCAGCAGAAGAGAACAAGGTACATTCTGCATCGATTTTCTTCTACAAATTGCAAGGTACATTATGCAAAGTGGCTATGGAAATTCATAGAATCATAGTTATTATGCTCACACATTTAGGGTTAAAATTTTTTATATCAAATATTTAAGGCTAAAATTGTTGACAATATAATTCTATAAACGAAGCTAAAAAAATTTATATCAAGGAATTAGGGCTAAAATTGTTCAAAGTGTAATTCTATGAACAAAGCTCTATTTGAGTATAGTAAAACCATGACTACAAAATTAGGACTAAATTTTTTAGTTATGCTCACATATTTAGTTGTGGTCACATATTTAGATTTAGGGCTAAATTTTTTTTATATAAAAAATTCACGGCTAAAATTTTGTGAGATATAATTAAAACCATGAATACAAATTTAGGGAATTTTATTATTGTTCTATTGAGATATTTAGTTAGGCTCATACATTTAGGGATACTT
>LPNX010202101.1:0-11145 GCA_001517045.1 Pseudotsuga menziesii
AGTGAAAATTACTATAGCTGCTGACAAAAAATTGTCTCAAGTCACAGGAAATAATTACAATGATCTTGTCATGTCCTTTTCCCAACTATCGAGCCCCCTCTCCAGTAGTAACCAGTCTTTTTTAAATACCCCTAATCTCACAAGGAGATAGTTCTATAAAACTGGAAAATACCAAATTGAAATCTTAACCAATTTCATAAAATGACAAACGTAGTTGTCATTTTCCTATATACGTTATAATGTCTTGAAATGGGAACAAATTGATCTTATAGCAGCGAATCAAAAATGAAAAAGACACTAATGATGTAGTGACACTTGGGAAACAGCGTAGCCAATCGATCTGTCCATGACTATCCAAGGATCATCCTGAACATAAGCGATTGCCAAAATCCAAAAGAAACGCATCAACAATATCACCTGCAATGCTACATAGCAAAGAAAAACAATTAAAACACACGCAAGAGCAAAATAAAATAAAGTAAACTATATAATCTATGAATAAATTCAAACCAATACCTGTAGTAAAAATAACTTGAATAACACTTGATCATAACTTCAAACTTGAAACCTTCATAAAAATATATACGATAGAAAAAGTGCCCAAAACATTATAGTTTAACAGGGGCATTAAACACCTGAATATTTACACCATTTGTCGGGTTCTGCGAATGACCCTTGAATTGCATCAGAGTGACCTGAGCATTTAGCTCACGCATCTTTTCTTCATTCTTCTGATTATCATTTTGCAATTTCATTACTCTACGAATCAACCTATTCTTATGTTTCTTTAGACGTAGTAGACACTTACTATCTGAGTCAACTTTCTCTTTCAGCCTCAAATTTTCATCTTTGATAACATCATCACGTGTCACCATCTCTGTCAGTTCTATTTCCATTCTATGTATTTTATCTAGGAGACAACTGACAAAGGGTGGGTGAATAGCTACATCAATTTGATAGGACCCAGGTAAATTAACTTCAACGGACTTGCCCTTCATTGGGGAATCGACCACAGGGTCTACCTGAAGATTCTTATCAGACACATGAGGACTACTATCTACAGGGTTTAAAAAATCCTCATGATCAATATCAAGACCATAATTAGGTGAAACAGGTTTCTCTTCCTTATCGTCTAGCACAACTGTTTCAATGTCAACATTATTGCCCACGACCGACTTAACAACACTAACCTTGGTCACCATACTCCTTGTAAACCTACCATTGACCTTAACATTCATCCTTATACCTTTCAGTCCGCAGGTATCCTCATTATGTTTCGATGTCACAGGGGATAGATTTAAAGCTTTCTTCCTACGCTTAGAAGGAATAGGAGTATTAGGACTACTCACAGGATCGGGAATGCTATCATCGCGAATGCTGGGGCTTACACGGCCATCAGGGTTTGACACAGGCTTGTGCACAGGTGAAACCGTAGTTTGACAAGGCTCTTTATGCCTAACACATTCTTCAGGGCAATCGAATTGGCAATGGCAGTATGGCAAGAATCCATTCGATTCAAGGAAATCATCCCATGACCGATTTTGCTTGGACAACTCTCTTTAATCAACATCATAATCAGGCCGTGATGAAACAGACTGTGACTAATGTTATTCGGCCCCTTCTTAATGGCCGAGGACATTTTTTTCATACTCTGAACTAAATAATATGGCAGGTTAATAGGAAAACCGAGGAACACAGCCATTTACCGAAGATGATATACGTAAGCCGAGGAGAGACGACCTTCACAGGTCACATACCTGTGGATAACATCGAGGACCGGTTGCCATTCTTTCTTAAAGTACTTCTGCGACACACCAGTTCTAAAAGACACATCCTGGCAGGGATTCTTCATCATTTTCCTCCATTCGATGATCTCCATCTGCTTGTATTTGAACCATCGTTCACCCATCATCGAAAAACCCGTGGCCAAAGCAACTGAGCGTTCGTCGACTCTGAATTGGAGATCAGCCACCCTAACCCTGGCGTCGACCAAAGACATGGAAAATAACCTAGTCACCTCCGGGTTTGAATCCATGAACTTGCTAATGAATGGCAACCATCCAACTGCTTCAACCTTGGCCAAGAGCTCAAGGTTCTCATCAAGGAGTTTTGTGTCACTGGGTTCAACTCTAACAACCGGCACCATGACCGCAAGTGCAAAGTCACACAATAGCACATAGAGAAGACAACACAGAATACAACCGGATAGAAGGCGGGAGAGCGAGCATTCAGGATGGAAGCCGAACAGGAAACACAAGCAATGAAACCCAACGTTCTCATAAACAAATTGTGCCATGAAAGAAACCAGACAAGACCATTGTAAACTCGGCATGGGGGAGGGAGAATAACCATGCAGAGTGGTAATCAAGTGATAAAAGAACTGACGGCAAAGAATTCAGTCCAAACTCATTTTGATTCTTTATTCGATGTAATTGACATACAATCACACTGTAAATGAATCACAGGTGTTCGACACATAGGGATCCACGATGCCGAGCTCGTACTGGCAAGTGAATGTGATTGACAGAGTTAAGTACAAGTGCAGTGATACCATATCAACCTTGCAGCAGGTGGATCGGATTCAGAGGCGACGACATGAATTAATCTAACCATAAGCAATAAACCTATGTCACCCTTACCGTATAGTGATTTAAACCTTCGAAGGTGGAGATCATACGACGAAATATAACCATCACACCAACACCAAAACTTCGCAATATGGATCATATTATAAAATTGACATTAAACATTTATGGTAGCATTGAGTATGGTTCGGAGACTAAGGATGAACTTAAGATAGGGCATGTTTGCATAAATTATTAAGCCTTCAATGTTCTAGGACCTCGTCGAATTTACAATAAATCAATAACGTATGTCCATTAATTAATGTTCAATTGAAAGCTTATAGTGAGAGGCATAACAACCAAAGCTTATCCCTTAAGTTGTAGAGACAAATTCATTCAAATTAATGGTTTTAATGTAATGATTTCTCTCCATTTACCATAGTTCACAAAGATGCAAAAACATGGAATTTCATCAATTCAGTAGCTCATGAAATATCACCATTTTAGTAGCTATCGATTCTTTAGATTTGAAATGAGAAATTTAAACACTTCATCAAACAAAATGAAATTTTGTTTGATGAAACATGTTTTTTAAGGCTATTGGGTAGGGGCACAACAGATGGCGACTGACTGGGAGGAACAGTTATCTCTGATTTGTTAACCTGAAATTGTGCAATCAAAGAAATTAGATCCCTCATGTATGCCATTATACAGAAGTAAATATTTTAACATCTCAAACAGATCCAAGAATTTCACATTTCTAAAAATTACCAGAAATTTACATTATTAATTACTTATCTGATGAAGATTAGGTCTCTCACAAAATTTAGTCCAAAAGAAGTAAAACAGTAAGTGGCTTGGTTTTGAAGAATAAAGTCTCAATACCATAAGCATGACCCTGCTGCCAGCAGGCGTCTATAGCCTCGACAGGGTTGCTTCAAATCCCAAAGAATTGCTAGTATCCCATATGTCAGCTTATAGATATACAATTCTGGTTAGGCTGAACTGTTATCATCATTTTTATTTTTTTTATACTTCTGAAGGCCATGATTCTGGCTTGGTAACTAGATAGTAACCACGCCAGTCACCAGTCCGCACCGCAGTAAATAAACTGGCTCGTAATGAGACCTTTTATCCCTCAAAGTTTTCTGTTCAAGGGCCATTGTCCAGGCTTGGTGACCAGAAACGACAATGTTACTGAATGCAAACCTATGATCTTGAACAGACCGGCTCGTTATGAGACCCTCTGTCCTTCAGATTATTTTGAAAATATTCAAATCCAACCATGGCCAGAATGTAGTTATATTTAATCTGCAGTGAGATTATCTTAGCAGATGGGGAGGCAAATTAATTCTCTTTATGAGAAGGGATGGCGTAAAAGACTTAAATAGGTAACCTCGACAAATACCGTCCTAATTCCTTTGGAAAAATCTTTGCAGAGACTCATATTATTGATTTATATTAACGTGATTTAAGAATTTCTGGTAAAATCTAGAAAGATGAAAACCTGTTCACTGTTCAAAACGTAAAACGGTATGACAATTTTCACGATAGTAAGATCTTCATGCACGATTTGTAGATCAATCATAGAACTTGATGAAAAGTTATCAGCTTGAAGTTTGATAAATTGATCAGACTCAATAATACGCAAATAAAACAGCAAATGAGTATGAGAAAATATTCAAAGCAAACAAGTAAAATAAACACACTAATAAATGCCACAAACCAAGCACACCACACAAGGTATATACAGGATAATCCCTCGAAGGGGATCAGCAGAAATATTTCTTGATCAGATGACCATTTACCGGAAGGTTCTCGATGTCCCCCTCCAACGTCTGTAACCTGAACGTGCTAGGACCAAGTTTTTCTGTAACAATAAATGGTCCCAGCCACAGGCATTGGAATTTAGTATGTTTTCCTCTGTCTTCATGCTCCTTATCCCATTTCAGAACTAGGTCACCTACTTCCAAATCCCTACTAGCTGATTTTCTATGATCAAACCAGCGTTTCATAGTCTTTTGGTGTTGGTCAAACTTTTTTATAGCTGACTCTCTTTCTTCCTCCAAATTAAGCAAAGTATTAATTCTATGTTCCATGGCAGAACATACTGTTTCCTGTACTGACTGGGAGAGCTGTAGAGAGGGTAGAAATAGATGAGGAGGCAAGATAGCTTCCTTACCATATATCATAAAAAAGGGTGAATTACATATGGCAGCCTTGGGAGTTACCCTATCAGCCCATAGGGCATTTGATAAAGCGTTGTGCCAATTTCTATGGTGATTAACCACCATGCATTTCAGAATTTTGATTAGATTTTTATTGGAAGACTCAGCTAATCCATTACCTTGAGGTTAATAATTAGCTGAGTATTTTAACTTTATGCCTTTTTCCAATGCATATTCTGTTAACTTTACAGACGAAAAATAGGTTGCATTATCAAAAATCAAAGATTCTGGAACACCAAACCTGGTAATAATAAAGGAGTCAAGGAAAGATATCACCTGTTCTAAGTTAACCACTCGCAAAGGGATGGCTTCAACCCATCTAGTGAAATAATCGGTGGCTGTCATAATGTATTTGTGCTGCTGTGAGGAAGCTGGTGTAATTGGACCAACAATGTCCAAGCCCCATTGTTGAAATGGGACTTCAATAATAACAGGCTGGAGAGGTAACGCCGCTTTCTTAAGTCTACCGCCTACTCTCTAACACTCCTGACATTTCCTAACAAAGGCATATGCATCCTTAAACAAAGTGGGCCAGTAATATCCGGCTTTGAGTATTTTATGTGCGGTGGTTTCTCTGCCAAAATTTCCCCCGGTTGGCCTTGCATGTAATTGAGGCAACACACTATCAGCTTCATTCCTTTCTAAGCAACGAAGGAGAACCCCTTCAAAATTTCTTTTGAACAGAATATTATCAATTAGCTGATAAGGTGCAGATTTTAATCTCAAATCCCTTTTGCTACGGGAATCTAAATGTTCAGGAGCATTTCCATGCAACAGAAAAAATTTAATGTCACGATACCAGGAATTAGAGGGGGCTAAGATTGGAAAAACCTCCCTTTTGAACAAAAAATGTTCATCGACGAAGTGCAAATCAGATTCAGAGACATCTAAAGACCCAGCTGCCAACTTGCAAAGTCCCTATCCTCTGACAATCTTTAAAGGCTTGATTTCCAGGTCATACTCCTGAAGTGTTGTAACCCAATGGGCTCGCTTTTCACCCAGGTCCTTTTGCACCATAAGATTTCTAACTGCAGAATATGGCACAATAACCTTGGTGTGTGACTTCAGCAGGCAAGGTCGGAAATGCTTTACTGAATTAAAGACAACAAATGCTTGTTTGTCTACTTCTGGGTAATTCAGTTCTGCACCATTCAAACCAAAACTCGTAAAAGCAATGGGAGTTTCATTATTTTCCTGATTTTTCTGCGTTAAAACAGCAGCATACGAAGAGTCAGAAGCAAACGTATACAAAATGAATGGCTTAGAAAAATATGGGCTTATTAAGGTAGGAGCTTCAGCAATAGATTTCAATATATCATGAAAAGATTGTTTTTCTTCAGGAGACCATTTAAACTCAGCATCTTTCTTAATCATTTTCTGAAGTGGTCTGACAATCTCAGTGAAACCAGGAATGGATCTAGAGACAAAATTTATTTTTCCTAGAAACGACTGCATGGTTTTCTTTGAGGGAGGCATAGAAATATGTGCTATAGCATGGGTACGTTTAGGGTCAATATTGATACCTTGTTTTGAAACTACAAAACCCAATAACTTACCTTCAGTAACTCCAAAGATGGATTTTTTGGGATTCAAGGAGATTCCATACTTCTTGCAACGTTCAAAAACCCTCCTAAGATGTGTTGGGTGATCAGCTCTATTTTTTGAAAAGACAGTTATATCATCAAGGTAAATGATGACAAATTGGCTGATTAAGCCTCTGAACGCAATGTCCATTTCCCTTTGAAAGGTGGCTCCGACATTAATTAAGCCGAACGGCATTTTCCTGTAGGCATAAGTTCCCCAAGGGGTTCTAAAGGTTGTTTTCAACTGATCTGTTTTGGATACTAGTACTTGATTGTATCTCTAAAAGCCATCTAAAAGTGAGAACATTTCAGATCCAGAGACCTGTTGTAATATCTTTTCCATAGGCGGAATGGGATAATTGTCTTTTTCCGAAACCTTGTTCAGATTTCAGAAATCAACGCACAACCTAATATCACCATTTTTCTTTCTGATGGGGACGATATTTGCTACCCACTGCGCATGTCATACTGGAAAAATTATTCTAGCCGCTAGGAGTTTATTAAGCTCTTTCTTAACAGTCGGTTCTAGGCTAGGGTGCATTTTTCTAAATTTCTGCTGGAATGGTTTGGCATGTTCTTTCATGGGGATGACATGTTGCATTATATTTGGATCAAATGTCTTGAGATTGTCATATGTCCAAGCGAAAATGTCTTTAAACTCATTAAAGAGTCGTATGAAGGATGTTTTTTCTTAGGGAGTACATGTACTGCCCAGATTTACACATTGAGGACTGTGTTCGGTGCCTAAATTTATGACTTTAGATTTCATAGTGGAGCTGTTGGTTTTACAGTTCCTCGTACCTTTAAATATGTCCTTCAAATCATAAAATTTCTCAAGTTTAATAATAGATCTAGGAAGGGTACTGACCTGATCAAGAGACTCTTGAATTGAGCAAGGTTTATGAATTACCACAAAGTTGTACAGATCTTCATCATGGGTCATCTCATCGATGACCACATCTTTGAAAGTGTCTTTCATGGTCAAAAATTCGATCAACTTCTCATCGTGATCAAAGACTCTCCAATTGACAATGTTATCAGGTATGGAAGGCCTTAAAAGCAGTTCAACAGAAAAAGAATCAGCAAGCATTCCTTCAGACGGAATTAACCTTGAAGAAACATTAGCTAACAGATCTGCTCCCTGGTTCAAATAACAAGGAATAGAACTTATGTTAAAAGCTTCAAACGATAATAATAAATTTCATACCTCTGTCTGGTAATTTCTTAGATGTCCAGCAATGCAATGTATAGTGTTACGTACCTGTCTAACGATAATCTCAGAGTCTCCTAACACTACCAAAGCTTTAGCTCCCAGATCAATTGCCTTTTTCAGCCCTTGAATAAGGGCTTCATATTCAGCAATATTATTGGTGCATTCGAATTCTAACCTGCAAGCAACAAAGTACATTTGCCCTTGAGGATCTATTAACAGGAAACCGGCTCCAGCTCCTTCCTTTGACTTAGATCCATCAAAGTATAGAGACCAGAGGCCATCATTCAGGTCCAAATGTGCAGTGTTTGGAACTGGACTTTCGTCTGAAACTTGTGTAAAATGGAAAACTTCAGATTGCTGTTTCGAATCTTGGACTGATGAAGTTTTAGCCTCAAGGTTTCCAAAGAAAGAATCAACCATGTAATTTCCCATTATGGTATCAGTAAATAGCACTGGTTCGTTTGAGTCATCCAGTTCGGTGACTGTGTGCTTCATATAACGTTCTCGATCAATTCTGATTTTGTTTGGACGACCATTATGAGGTATCCATAAGTGTGACCAGTCTGTCGCAAAATATCCCTTCAGTTTTTCAGACCAATATCTGCTGAGGAATAAGCCATATGCCTCAGGGATATCTGCAACAATTATATCAATGATGAAATGAACTTGAGGATTTGAGTCTAGTCTTATTAGTACTTCGTTCAACTTTCCTATTACCTTTACATTAGATCGGTCAAGTTTTACAATGCTTGTATCACATGGCACGGGGACTGCGTTAAGTTTTTTGCATACTGAATATGGCATAACATTTTTAGAAGCCCCTGAGTCTATCATACAATTGTGTACTTTACGATTGCAAATTTAAAATGTAAGCAGAAAAGGAGGAGTTGAGGAATCTGATTTCTTCCCTATGGACGAGGCATTGACTGAAGATTTCGTTGTGTTGTCTTTAGTATTAGCAGAATTGTTTTGAGTGGAGGAAGTTTTGCCATTTTTACCTAAAGAAACCCCTTGCATCATCTTATCTCGAATCACGGGAAATTTAAAGAGTTCATAGATAGAAATGTTGGCTTTGATTTTCTTCAAATCCTCAACCAAGCCATATTCCAAATCAAGAGATTGTGTAGACTAAGAATTGGAAGGTTGGTTTTTAGTCTTGACAGCTGAACTGTCATCTGTAGACTTTGTAGAAGGTTCCCCTGAGGGCTGATCTTTCTTGCTTATAGTGTTATATTGATGCTGATTGACATTCACAACAGCCACATCCTCATCATCAGTCAATTCCGTGGTATCCCAGAAGTGACTAATAACTTGAGGAGGTTTATCATCAGTGTTATTATCAGTGCCTTGGGTATCTTCAGAATTTTGTCCTGAATATTGGGTTTCACTTTTAGCTGATGTTTCTAGGCCTGAGACTAATAGTTTTAGGAAACTATTAATTTCATCCACATTATTAGCTTCAGATGGTGGAATTTGTTTAGCAGCTATATTTTGAAATGGTCTTCTAAAAGGCTGTCTGGGTGGTTCTTTATTCGGAGTACTTTCAGAAGTACCTTTCTTCAAATCTATGATTTCATTGGATAGTTTCTTTATGACTCTTTGAAGACTATCTAGGTCTAGTGCATCTTGACCCTTCTTCTCAGGATTTGCAGTTTTGGAAGGAGTCTCATCCTTTTTGCGAGAAGAAGATGCAGAATCAGTGTCTACCCCAGGGTTTATCTTAATAGCAAACATGTCTTTCTCAACCTTAATGGATTCATCAAAAGTTTCAGTGAGAGTAGGCTTGGTAGCTCTCCTGACAAACATGGCCATGGACATGGGTAGGGCTGAAGTAAAAAATTCAATAGTGACATCCTCAGCCGGCCTTGAGGTGGCAGGGATTCTGTTTCTAAGAGTCAAGAACTGTTGGTTAACATATTTAACCTTCTCTTTGGCTTCCATATGGATCCTAGACAATTCTAACACCAACACAGCTGGAGTCTTATCGTCTCCAAACTTGTTCATGAAAGCCAACTTGAATTCATTCTAGTTGGTAATAGAACAAGCGGTAAGTGAAAAATACCAAGTCGAGGCTTTGCCCTCAAATGTGTAAGGGAAAATTCAACAGACTACATCTTTGTGTTCAACATCCAGAAGCCGAACTGCTAGCATGAATTTTTTCACATGATCTTCTGCAGGCTCTTTCAGCTCAGGATTAAACTTGGGCAACAATTTCCCAGGATGCTTTGGCAAAGGATGTTGATCACCTGGAACAGCAACCGCATCCTGAGCTAACCATGGCATATTAGCATTGGGGTTTGGGTTTACACCTGTCATGTTCCTTGGTGTTGGAGGTGGTGTTTGAGAAATGTCAGGGGGTGAGTGAGGCGGTGATGGTGGTCGACCAGACCCTCCTGTAGCAGGTGGTACTGAAGAAGATGAAGGTTGATTGGTGCCTATTAGAGACTGTGATAACTGATAGTTAGAGGGGACACCTAACGGTTGATTTTGTTCTTCAGGTGCAGACTCAGTATGGTGAGTGCGTGGACGTCTGATCTATGGAAGAGGAACTTCGGTGGGTTGGATGCCAGTAAGATTTGAATAGGCTCTTGTTAAAATCCTATGGGATTCATTGATGGCCTGTTCAAACTGATCAAGTTCTTCAGATGGGTGGACAGCGCTAGCATCGAACTGATGAATGAGATTTTGAATAGTATCGTTCAACGAAGTCTCATCTAATGACTGGAATTTTTGTGGTTGAGATGATGACTATATTTGAGGGGTAATGGGTTGGTTAATTTTGTGAACAGGATTGTTTTCATCAGCCATTTGCTTAAGCTAGCCCTCCTTCTAGTGCCATTTTTGACGAGTCCTAAATTGGCACGAGTGTCAACCAAGAGACAACCCGATCTGAGAGTTTTCGAGATTCTCTCAGTCGTTAGATAGCTGTCCCTGACGGGATTAAGGCCCCGTTTCCTTCCTTAAGTTGTTCCTAGCTACAGGAGAGGAGAAAACTAAAGCTACTGTTTATCAATTAGATCTACAATATCCCTATGAATATACAAATAAGACTAGTCAAATTAATTAGTATATTACAAAATTAATCAGTAAAAATTGATCTACTCAATCAATCAATTTATAATACTAGAATAAAAGTTAATCAAATATTAACAGACTCAATGAATTACAGAGATACAATATACACACATGTACATTATTCACAAGATCAGAAAATGACCTAGTAGTGGTATAAAAGTAAAGATCTGATTCAATAGATTTTCAATAAAATAACTAAAGGAAAAATATCATTAATCTATTTTAAATATCCTATCCTGATCAGGAGCAATAAAAAACATTAACCTGGAATCAAATTGCCAATAATTCTACTGTGCCAACAATCCAGAAAATATTCAGAAGAAATTCAGAATTTAAACAAGATCACACAATGAATAAGTATGTCACATGTATTAGTTGACGACAATATCAAATTTACTATATGACATATATAAGCAAATCAAAACCAGCATAAGTCGACAGATTAAATATGATGTATTTGCAAAATTCATCAAAGAAATAAT
>LPNX010202101.1:11274-61018 GCA_001517045.1 Pseudotsuga menziesii
TCTCCAGTAGTAACCAGTCTTTTTTAAATACCCCTAATCTCACAAGGAGATAGTTCTATAAAACTGGAAAATACCAAATCGAAATCTTAACCAATTTCATAAAATGACAAACGCAGTTGTCATTTTCCTATATACGTTATAATGTCTTGAAATGGGAAAAACTCGATCTTATAGCAGCGAATCAAAAATGACAAAGACACTAATGATGTAGTGACACCTGGGAAATAGCGTAGCCAATCTATCTATCCACGACTATCCAGGGATCATCCTGAACATAAGCGATTGCCAAAATCCAAAAGAAACGCATCAACAATATCACCTACAATGCTACATAACAAAGAAAAACAATTAAAACACACGCAAGAGCAAAATAAAATAAAGTAAACTATATAATCTATGAATAAATTCAAACCAATACCTGTAGCAAAAATAACTTTAATAACACTTGATATCAACTTCAAACGTGAAACCTTCGTAAACATATATACGATAGAAAAAGTGCCCAAAACATTATAGTTTAACAGGGGCATTAAACACCTGAATATTTACACCATTTGTCAGGTTCTGCGAATGACCCTTGAATTGCATCAGAGTGACCTGAGCATTTAGCTCACGCATCTTTTCTTCATTCTTCTGATTATCATTTTACAATTTCATTACTATGCGAATCAACCTATTCTTATGTTTCTTTAGACGTAGTAGACACTTACTATCTGAATCAACTTTCTCTTTCAGCCTCAAATTTTCAGCTTTGATAACATCATCACGTGTCACCATCTCTGTCAGTTCTATTTCCATTCTGTGTATTTTATCTAGCAGACAATTGACAAAGAGTGGGTGAACAGCTTCTTCAATTTGATAGGACCCGGGTAAATTAACTTCAACAGACTTTCCCTTCATTGGGGAATCGACCACAGGGTCTACCTGAAGATTCTTATCAGGCACATGAGGACTACTATCTGCAGGGTTTACAAAAGGCTCATGATCAATATCAAGACCATAATCAGGTGAAACATGTTTCTCTTCCTTATCGTCTAGCACAACTGTTTCAATGTCAACATTATTGCCCACGGCCGACTTAACAGCACTAACCTTGGTCACCATACTCCTTGTAAACCTACCATTGACCTTAACATTCAGCCTTTTACCCTTCGGTCCGCAGGTATCCTCATTACGTTTCGGTGTCACAGGGGATAGATTTAAAGCTTTCTTCCTACGCTTGGAAGGCATAGGAGTATCATGACTACTCACAGGATCGGGAATGCTATCATCGCGAATGCTGGGGCTTACACAGCCATCATGGTTTGACACAAGCTTGTGCACAGGTGAAATCGGAGTTCGGCAAGGCTCTTGATGCCTAACACATTCTTCAGGGAAATCGAATTGGCAATGGAAGCATGCCAAGAAGCCATTCGATTCAAGGAAATCATCCCATGACCGATTTTGCTTGGACAACTCTCTTTCAATCAACATCCTAACCAGGCCGTGATGAAACAGACTGTGACTAATGTTCTTCAGCCCCTTCTTAATGGCCGAGGACATTTTTGTCATACTCTGAACTAAATAATATGGCAAGTTAATAGGAAAATTGAGGAACACAGCCATTAACCGGAGATGATATACGTAAGCCGAGGAGAGACGACCTTCGCAGGTCACATACCTGTGGATAACATCAAGGACCGGTCGCCATTATTTCTTAAAGTACTTCCGCGACACACCAGTTCTAAAAGACACATCCTGGCAAGGATTCTTCATCATTTGCCTCCTTTCGGTGATCTCCATATGCTTGTATTTGAACCATCGTTCACCCGTCATCGACAAACCCGTGGCCAAATAAACTGAGCATTCGTCGACTCTGAATTGGAGATCAGCCACCCTAACCCTGGCGTCAACCAAAGACATGGCAAATAACCTAGTCACCTCTGGGTTCGAATCCGTGAACTTGCGAATGAATGGCAACCATCTAACTGCTTCAACCTTGGCTAAGAACTCAGGGTTCTCATCAAGGAGTTTTGTGTCACTGGGTTCAAATCTAACAACCGGCGCCATGACCGCAAGCGCAAAGTCACGCAATAGCACACAGAGAAGACATCACAGAATACAACCGGACAGAAGGCGGGAGAGTGAGCATTCAGGATGGAAGCTGAACAGGAAACACAAGCAATGAAACCCAACGTTCTCATAAACAAATTGTGCCATGAATGAAACCAGACAAGACCGCTGTAAACTCGGCACGGGGGAGGGAGAATAACCACGCAGAGTGGTAATAAAGTGATAAAAGAACTGACGGTGAAGACTTCAGTCCAAACTCATTTTGATTATTTATTCGACATAATCAACATACAATCACACCGTAAATGAATCACAGGTGTTCGACGCACAGGGAGCCACGATGCCGAGCTCGTACTAGCAAGTGAATGTGATTGACAAAGTTAAGTACAAGTGCAATGATACCATATCAACCTTGCAGCAGGTGGATCGGATTTGTAGGTGACGACATGAGTTAATCTAACCATAAGCAATAAACAGTTGTCACCATTACCGTATAGTGATTTAAACCTTCGAAGGTGGCGATCATACAACGCAATATAACCATCACACCAAAACCAAAACTTCGCAATATGGATCATATTATAAAATTGACATTAAACATTTATGGTAGAATTGAGTATGGTTCAGAGACTAAGGATGAACTTAAGATAGGGCATGTTTGCATAAATTATTAAGCCTTCGATGTTCTAGGACCTCGTTGAATTTACAATAAGTCAATAACGCATGTCCATTAATTAATGTTCAACTGAAAGCTTATAGTGAGAGGCATAACAACCAAAGCTTATCCCTTAAGTTTTAGAGACAAATTCATTCAAAGAAATGGTTTTAATGTAATGATTTCTGTCCATTTACCATAGTTCACAAAGATGCAAAAACATGGAATTTCATCAATTCAGTAGCTCATGAAATATCACCATTTCAGTAGCTATCGATTCTTTAGATTTGAAATGAGAAATTTAAACACTTCATCAAACAAAAAATTTTTAACGCTGTTGGGTAGGGGCACAACACACTTACAGGTTGTATCTTGGGTTAGGTCAATATAGTTGACGCTCCAACATATTCCAGTAGAAGAAACGATAGGATGTGGAATATGGAAGTATGTTAGAGAGGAATGATGATTCAATGTAATTTAGAACAATGATGTGAGTTAGTTAGTTAAGAACTTGCTTACTTTTGTATGCTAAAAGTTTTTCTTTATTCATGTGTGAAGATACAATTATATTGTGTTTTTTGCAATGAAATATTGTAAATTGATTAGATGGAGATATTTGAATTTATTATCTTGCACAATTGGATGAGAATAAGAACATTTAGGAACTATGTATTATAGAAATGATTATTTATAATTAGTACATGTGTAGGTATGTATACACTAGCTACGTATATCTACATTGTACATGTACACTAGAATAATTAATTGGTGTATTAATTATTAAATAAATGATTAATAATTTTATGGATTATGTTTATGCCATAAATTGTTCCTAGACTGCAAGAGAACAAGCCAACACAATCTCAATAATTTCAATAAAACAAAATAGGGTTTTTAGGGTTTTCAAGGTTTTTTGGTTGAGAAGTTTGAAGACAAGAGGGAATGCATTCATAAATCCAAATAAACACTAAATCATAAGCATAGAAAGGATGAGATGCATAAAATAATAACCATAATCCAACAGAAAATAACACTGAGGTTCATCCATAGATGGCAAGCATTCCAAGTAAAAAAACTTTAAACCAGCAATGAAATTACCAACTGAGTAACTAAAACAGGTTATAAATGAAGCCAGAGAACAAACTGAAGGGTAAATAGAGCATATATTTCATAATCAATCTTTCAAATACACATAAGAGTCATTTACTTAGCTTATGAAAAAGTCTGAAGACCTCCTCTTTCCAGCCAAATAATCGAACCATGTGTCCTCTTTGTGACTTACATTAATACTATCCTCCAAAATCTGGTTAAGGAACTGAACCCTAACTGCTTTTAGTATACCCATCGAAATAGTTTCATCTAAATAATATTTACAAAAATAAAGTAACTTTCAAACCTAACTAATAACTTATTTTCTTAACAAACTTTACAGATCCTTAGTTGCTTCAGCTAACAAGGCTATCCCTTCCAGGGCTTGGTCTTTTCTTCTTACCTTCATTTGATCTGCTTCCATATCTGCAATATTTCTAGTTAGTTCTTCATTTTGCTGCTGCAGATCTTGGATGGTTTGCTTCAACATTGTAAATTGACCTTCTGTATTCCTCTTCCTTTTCAATGCTTCTCTTGAAACTGCAATCAACTCTTGATAGTGGCTATTCACCTCCTCCAAATCCTCTCTGAGTCTTATGTTTTCCATGACCAAGCCATCATTCATCTCCTACATGTATTCAACCTGATACTTATATTGTTTTACACTTCTCTGTAAATTCTCTTTTTGTGAATCAAAGGTTTTATTTCCTGCTATGGTTTGCATCTCATTTGGAAGCCATCGAATATTCAATCTCTTATAGATTTCTTCATCTTCTGGAAACAATTATGTAGTTGTTTCAGGAAAACCTAGGTGTTATTCACTCTCAGCTTGACATAGAACCTTTTTCTCAGCCATTACCTTATTTTCTGAGTAAGAACTCTTTATTTTAGCTTCTTATTGTTCCTGCAACATCTGACTTCGTACCTCCAGGAATATATCAGATATTTTAGTATCAGTCAAGACAGACTCTCTTTCTGATTCCATTGGCCTTTTACCCTTACTGTCATCTTTATCATCATTCAATTTTTCCTCATATGAAGAATCATCTATCATTGTCACTCTTTCTTTGTTCAATTTAGGGTTCAGCAAATTCTTCATATTCAGTCTGAGTTTATTTCTAGTTTTGGTTTTTGGTCTCCACATAGGAGCAATCTCCCCCAACATTTTGAGAGTCTTACCCTGATCGGTAACTGAGGCCAACTCAACAACTTTTAGTTTCTTTCTTTTTGGTAATGCTACCTCATCACCCTGGCTATGAAATTCCTTCTCAGTACAAACCCTAGTTACATCAGTGACAGGGACTTTATCATTATCAAATAGGCATTTCTCATCTTCTGACAGAACTGTGATAGGACTTTGACTTTGAACTTCAATATCCTCTTTCTCATTTGAAATTTTCTCTACAGGTACAACATTTTTAGCAAAAATTGTCTTTGCAAGTACAACATTTTCAACAGGCTCGGCTTCCTTAATATTTGGCTGTAATTATTGCTCTCATTGTCATTAAGGTGATGTTTAGATTCAAAGTATTCATTTGCATGATCTGAAACTTCCTCTAATTTAACCCTGTCTTCATCTTTAACCTTTACCTTTTGCCTGAGCTTTCTTATCAAAGTCTGCCCTTTATCAGCTTGTCTCTTGTGAGACTGTCCTTCTTGACCATTTTGAAAACCTGACCAGAAAATGAAATACTCCCAAGTGTTTCCCCTACTCTACAAAACATTGTTTATGATGAGTTTAATGAGTCCATGGTGGAAGATGGACTGCCTTGTATGATTTTGGTACTCCTTAAACCCGCATGACATCTTTTGCAAACTCTTTAGAAAGAAGAAGGGTAAGTTCATCTTGGACTCATTACTGAGATGCTGAAGAAATATAAAGTGGTATTTGAAAACAAAGGCATATATACCCCACAGGTAATATAACTCTATAAAACTTTAATGGGCTCTATCCATTCAGGCTTGAAGTTATGAATTGGTACACCTTTACCCCAATATGCCATTACACCAGGAAGTAAGTACTTTTGTGCATTGAAGGTGAATGGAACCTTCTTAAACCATAATTCTCCCTCATTCAAGATGCTTGTTGCCTCAGCTACCAACTCCTTAGTCATTTTGAATTGTAAAGTATCAAAAGACACAATGTCTTTATCATAGCACTGAGCAAATTTATGGGACACCTCTGCATGATATCCATCAATCTTTTTGAAAAATGTCATCCATCTTGCATTAGAAAATAAATCTGCACATTCTGGAAAATTGTCTACCCAGCTTAGGTCAGTGGGATCAGCTCTATTTGTTTTTCCACTTTTCTTCATATTCACTATGGTTTAATAGCACCTGTTGATATCCCACAGTCTATTTATCTTCAAATCATAACGGTCTACCCTAACACACAATTCAGGGAATCTTTTGTGCCAAATTGCAACAGTCTGACCTAATCCCAAATTTCAGGGAACTCCAATAGTTCTGCTTTGAATTTTAATGTTTCAAATGATTAATACTTGGATATATTTGTTAATAATTCATCATTCACAATGTATTAGGTGAAAAACCCATATTCCCCCTTCGAATTTTAACATTAATAATTTTATCAGAAAAGCCCAAAATTAAGCAAACCCTAGCAATGACATGTGGGGTACATGCTCAGGAGACCAATACTAGCACTAGAATGCAATCACTTCAATGGTTAAGTGTCGAATTTCACATTCCACCTGTCTTTAACTATCCAGACCACTTCAAATAGTCGTTGTTGGAAAGCCCTAATTCCTCATTTAGTTGAAAAATCCTGATTTCTTAGTAGTTTCTTCTCACCACGACCTTCAATATCCTTCGTGTCGTTCAGATAAGGAACCTACTCCCGTAAAAAACTCTGTCTCAAACTACTTTCTATCATCATTCACCCTGCTCTGCATGCAATCGCCATGATCTACCTCTTATCATGATCATCCACCTATTTCAATGATAAACTATGTGGGACACGTATCAAATGCATCAAATGATGTGATTAATACCTCGGAGATAAGACACCCGAAAAAATCGGACTGAAAAAATGATGATTTTGGCATTTGCGACTTTCTTGTAGCGCTCTAGTGTATCAATTTTGCTCTTGCGCTACAAGAAAGTCCAATCAAATAATTTCACATCATTAGGCCACTAATATGGTTTAAAACTTGGCTTATGTGCTTAATCTCAACCTTAGTGTCATTTATAAAACCATTTAATCCATATATGCTTTGTAAAACCCTTCAATAATGAAATCAAAGCAAAAAATTTATAAAAGTAGGCTTAAAAAATCAAAATCATGAAAATTAAAAGTTTGAACTCAAAATTATCAAAATTTCCTAGAAGCAAAAATCCTAGCAAGGTTCAAAAACATAAATAAAAGTATGAAACTAAAGAATACAAAATCATGACCTAACATCTGGCTCCTACTACGAGATGAAGTCCTCCTTGTGAGGCTTCAAGAACCTGTAGACCAGTGCCTTCTTTACTGCTACCTGCTAATCTGCAAAATTTCCATTGGGTTATGGAGTCCTTATTGTGTTTTACTCACACCGGTATATACAATGAAAACTAAAAAATTCACCTCAAAAACTGTAGAAATGCTTGAGTAACCATCTATTAACTGGACTTGACAATTCCTCACCCTCCAAAGTCTGTAGAACAAAAGTGTTGTTTTCCAAAAACTTAGATACTAGGAAGGGGCCAAACTAGAGGTTATCAAATTTGCCATGTTTCCCTTTTTTCTCCTTCCTAGCATCCCATCTTAGAACCATGTCTCCTATTGAGAAAGTATTATCTTTGATTTTCCTGTCAAATCTTTCTTTTATCTTCAATCTGTAGAGTTGTGCCTTTTCTTCCACTTTTTCTCTATTCTGATGTAACTCTATCATTGCATAAATTCTTCTTTGCATATCATTAGGTTCTTCCTGACAATCCTGAAAAAAATTCATCACTGGGATTCCCAACTGAACAGGAAAAACTGCATCTATACCATACACTAATTGGAAAGGAGAAGTTCCAATTGCTTACTTGATTGTTATTCTATCATCCCATAATGCATATTTCAGCATAGAATCCCATGATCTCTTATTATGCTTCAGCAATTTTCTGATACTCTGAATGATATTTTCATTGGAGGACTCAGCTAAACCATTACCTTGAGGATAGTAAGGAGTTGAATGTTTCAACAAGATGCCATTCTTTTGACAAAATGCTCCCATTGCCTTAGAATTAAAATCCTTTGCATTATCTGTTACTATTCTCTAAGGACACCCAAACCTACTGAGAATATTTTCTTCAATAAACTCCATAATCACTTTATTTATGGAATTCCTTGTGGGGATAGCTTCAACCCATTTGGTAAAGAAATCTGTTGCAGTCAAAATCCACTTGTGTTGTCCTGAGGAAGATGGATTTATCTCTCCTATAAAGTCCAGACCCCACTGCTGAAAAGGGGCACTTACTGCAATTGGTTTTAAAGGTAATGATATCATTTTTTGTTTACCAGCAAATTTCTGACAAGGGGTTCATGCTCTTACCTGCTGATATACATCTGTAAATAAAGAGGGCCAATAGTATCCAGCTCTTAATATTTTGTATGTTGTTTCCTTCCAATACTTGTGACCTCCACAAGCACCCTCATGAGATTCAGAAATCACTCCTCCAATTTCAGATTTATCTAAGCATCTGAGTAGAATGCCCCCAGGATCCTTCCAAAATAGTTGCTCTTCTACCAAACAGTACTTAGTAGTTTTTAGCTTCAAAGACCTAGCAGCTTTTTTATCTAAGTGTCCAGGACATTGCAAATACAACAAAAAATATACAATGTCAACATACCATGTAGATGTTGAATAGAAATCCATAATCTTCTCTTTCTCCATCTCTGCTTGATTTTCTTCCTGAGCTGGCTCTTCTGCCATCAAATGCAATCCTAGAGCTTGGCAATTTGATTCAGCCAACAGCTTAGCTAAACCTTGTCCCTTTACTAGTTTGGTAGGTCTGATATCTACATCATACTCTATGATTTTAGCAATCCACTTGCCTCTTTTTCCCTCACTGTCAGGTTGTGTCAAAACATATTTTACAGCAGCATTAGGCACATATGAAATAACTTTGGAATGCAAAACATAGATTCTGAAAAAATTCAAAGCTTTTACCAAAGAGTAAGCCTATTTTTCCAAGATGTTGTATTTAAATTCAGAATCTCTGAGAGTTTTGTTGAAGAATGAAATAGGTTGTTCAAGACCATCCTCATTCTTCTGCAATAGAACAGCAGCCAATGTATCTTTAGATGCAAAGGAAAAGGTTACAAATTCCCTGGTAAAATCTGGACTTACTAATACTGGAGCCTCGATAAGAGCCATCTTAATTTTTTCAAATGAGTTCTTTGCTTCAGTGGTCCATTTGACTTCTTGATCCTTCTTTAACATGGCTATAATTTGCTTGATAGTCTCAGCAAAGTTTGGTATAAACCAACGCAGAAAGTTGATTTTACCAATGAAAGATTGGACATCTTTTTTACTCCTTGGCAGACTTATCTTCAATATTGCTTTCACCCTTTCTGGGTCAATCCTTATACCATCAGCTGAAACTAAATGACCCAATAATTTTCCTTCCTATACAGCAAAGTGTGACTTCTTTGGATTCAAGGATAAACCAAATTTTCTGCATTTTAGGAAAGTTTGTTTTAAATGTTTTAAATGTTCATCATCTGATTGTGAAAATACAGTAATATCATCTAAGTAAATTACCACAAACTTGTCCTTTTCCCCAACAAAGGCTATATCCATAGCCCTCTAAAAAGTTGCTCCAGCATTCATTAAACCAAAAGGCATCTTATCATACATTAAAGTTCTCCATGGAGTAGTAAAAGCTATTTTTTCTTTATCATCAGGATGCATAGAAATTTGATTGTATCCTAAAAACCATCAACCATAGAAATCCTTTGTGCCCCAACAACCCTCTGTAATATTTGCTCAATTTTAGGCAGAGGATAATTATCCTTTAGTGAAGATCTATTCAAGTTTCTAAAGTCAACACACAGTCTGATTTCTCAGTTCTTTTTCCTAACAGGAACTATATTAGCAACCCATGAAGAGTACCTGAGAGGAACAATGATCTTGGCATCTAATAACTTCTTAACTTCTTTTTCAAAAATAGGAAACAAGGCTGGATTAATCCTTCTCAATTTCTGTCGAAAGGGTTTAACATTCGGTTTTAAAGGTACTTTATGTTGTATAATCCTAGTATCATATGTTCTCAATTCTTCATAATACCATGCAAAGACATCAACATGCTCCTTTAACAACTTAATGTACTTGTTTCTCTGTTCTGTTGTGAGTGCTTTCGAAATTTTCACCATTCTAGTATGTTCTGCAGTACCAATGTTACAATCCACCACATTCTCTTCTGAAGACTGTACAACAGGTTTTAGAGGTGTATCATCTTTTGAAAATATCCTTTCTAAAGGTACCAAACCTTTTGGGATGAAATTACTTTTAGTTTAATAATCTTGTGGCCAGCAATTTCATTTTCAGCAATCTCTTCAACATCTTCATCCTCATCATCTTCTTCTTGATCAATCAGGGAATTAGAAAACTCATATGTAAGCTCCAAAAATATTTTAATTTCAATGTCATCTTCAAACAATATCCACTGCTTTACATTATCAGGTACAGAAGGTTTGTACCTAACCTCAATGGGATACCTCAACTGTGTGGTTTTGGGAATTCTAAAATGTGTAGCTTCTAAGGCCAATGAATCAGTAGTCTGATTATGATCCTTTGGAATATAAGTAATGTTAAAAGCTACAAAATAATTTTTGATCATATCCCATACCTCATTTCGGTAGACTTTCAGCAAATTCTGTTTCACTTGATAGTTGTTCCTCACCTGCTAAACAACCAACTTGAAGTCGCCATATGCAAAGATCTGTTGAATGCCTAAATCTTTAGCAGCATTCAAACCTAACAGCAAAGCTTCATATTCAGCAGTATTATTTGTAGTAATAAATTCTAATTTATACGTCATCTTTACTGTTTCACCACCAGGGGATATGAGAAGAACCCCTGCTCCAGCACCTTCTTTACAAGATGAGCCATCAAAGTATAATTTCCAAAGCTCATCTTCTTGTTCCTTACTGCATTTAACTAGTTGTTCCTTTTCAACCTGTAACAAACCAGCAGTATTATAATCATCACTAAAATGTAACATGCAAGTACCCAAATCTTTATCAACAACATACAGAGGATGGTTTGTAGGGTTCTAGTCATCTGTCACAATATAGGCAAATTGAAGCTCTTTGTACAACCTTATGTTTTCTCCTCCAAACACAGGAATAGTAGCATATGTTAAATCCATTTGTAAAGTTCCACCAACTTTCTTTGCCCAAGACCGAGAGAGAAGTAATCCAAATTTAGGTGTAATATCTGCTACTACCACATCCATGATCACACTTTTCATTGGTAACTGAGCCAAACTAACAACCATGTCTTTAATCACACCCAAACACTTTACAGCTCGTGAATCAAAAGCATACAGATCATGGTAAGGTTTTGTTATACTTAGACCCAAAGACTCCATGACAGCCTTTGGCATTAGGTTATGTGATGCTCCTAAATCTAAAAGACAGTTATGTATCATTTGTTCATGGATAGTCAGTGTAATGTAAAATGGAGGTGAAGCACCTGCTTCATTCTCAGTTTTTTCAGCCAAAGCTGATCCAATAAAGATCTTAGGATTTTCTTCTTGTAAATTCACTGTATCAGAAAGAGGCTGACTGTTTGTTGAACCAATCATTTTAAGAACTGATTCTTTGTAAGAAGGAATTTTCATTAATTTGGTAAAAGGCATAGGAATCTTTATTTTGCCTAATTCATTTTCCAGATTAAAATTCTGCACAGTTTTATTTACCTCTTCAACCTCCATACTCTTCTTTTACTTATCCTGAATTTGTTTTTTCTCTAACACAGGATCAGATTACTATTTAGTAGGTACACAGGATCAGGATTTTGTACTACTTGTTTTGGGCCTGACCTCAAATTCAAAGTCGTCTTTGGTTCATTTTGATAAATATCAGCAGGTACGGCAGTCATCTTCAAATTTAAGTCATCTTATGTTTCAAACATATCAGCATCATAGTATTATGCATTTAAAAATTATTCTTCAGTGACAAAACCCTCAGTCAACTGTTCTCCAAAATAGTTCATATCCTGATCTGTGTCTTCAAATAACACTTCCTCTTCAATCTCTTCTTCTTCAACAACATTGTTCTGAAGAGGGGGGGTACCCTTTGATCCTCAGTCTCTCTCCTTTCTCGTTGTATATTAGTTTTTCTCTGTTCTCTAGGTATGAAGCGAGGAGCAAACTGTCTTCTGAATCGGTTTTGATTGTTAGGGTTTCTTTCACCTTCTTGGACAGGTTTGTTTGAATTTCTCTCTAGTTCTAACTTGTTTAATTTTGCAGTCAAAATCTTAACTAGCTTGGCCATATCATCAATTTTACCTTCTACAGAATGGGATGTTGAAACCTCTGGAGCTGCTTCCTTCTTACCTTTCCTTTCAAACATCTGCTGAGTTGTTTCCTTCTTCAATCTATTGGAATCCAATATATTAGACCCCACCTCTAATTATGCATCCTACATGTTCAGTAAAGAAACAGGTCTTCTTTCTCTTTGTAGTAAGGAAAATTCGTGGTCAAAGGCATTTGCATATGTGAGTTTTGCAGATGTTTCTGAAGGTTTTATCTCCGCAGGAATTCTTCCATACATTTTATTGAATCTTTTCAAAAAATCTGCAATGGTTTCATCATTCTTTCTCCTAAGGGCTCCAAACTCAGTTATATAATAAGTATGATCTTTGGTGTCACCCCATTGTCTCATGAAGAGGTCCTGAAGCTCTTCTATGATGGTGATAGAATTTGCGGGCAACTCCCTAAACCATTTTCTGACATCTCCATCAAGGCTCTGCACAAACATCCTCATCCATACATCCTTAGCTTCAATATTCTAGTTATCAGCATAACTGAGAAAGGATTCCCAGTTTTCCTCAGTTGTAGTTTCACCTTGTCCATTAAAACTAGACAGGTATTTCTGATAATCACCTCTAGGAAGTGCATTCAAAGGTTGAGGCAAAACTAATGGTGCATACCTAGCTGGAACCATTCGGTCCATCATATCTACTGGCTAATTTTGTGTTGCCATTTTAAGGTTGACTGACTTTAGTGATGGAGAGATTTGATTGGAACTTGGCTGAAAAGGGGTTTTACCAACTTTCAGATGAAATAGAGGAATTTTACCAGGAGATATTGTTTTTTCCTTTTTGAAGGATTGAGGATCAGTGAAAACTTGAAAGTTATTGACAGGAATTATAGGCTTCAACCAAGATGAAGTTTCTTCTTCTTTTCTCAAAACAGATAAAGGTGGTGAACTGCCCAACTGATCAGGGTTATATAGGGCTAGTGATGACTGAGACCTTCTAATATTCCTTGTTGTTTTCAATATATGTTCTGGGTCTAAGACACCCAACTGCAAAGGTGAAATAGGTATGTTTCTAGTTCCAATTCCCCTATTAGCCACTATGACAAACTAGTGAAAAGTAGTCTTTAAGATTTGTTGGTTTAAGTTCACCTCTTAAAACCAGTGAAATGATAAGTATCACAGGGAAAAATATGTTTTCAACTTCGTTCCACGGCAACGGCGCCAAAGATGTTTATGCCAGAAATTGTTCCCAGACTACAAGAGAACAAGCCAACACAATCTCAATAATTTCAATAAAACAAAATAGGGTTTTTAGGGTTTTCAAGGTTTTTTGGTTGAGAAGTTTGATGACAAGAGGGAATGCATTCATAAATCCAAATAAACACTAAATCATAAGCATAGAAAGGCTGAGATGCATAACATAATAACCATAATCCAACAGAAAATAACACTAAGGTTCATCCACAAATGGCAAGCATTCCAAGTAAAAAAACTTTAAACCAGCAATGAAATTACCAACTGAGTAACTAAAACAGGTTATAAATGAAGTCAGAGAACAAACTGAAGGGTAAATAGAGTATATATTTCATAATCAGTCTTTCAAATACACGTAAGAGTCGTTTACTTAGTTTATGAACAAGTTTGAAGACCTCCTCTTGCCAGCCAAAAAAATCAACCCATGTGTCCTCTTTGTGACTTACATTAATACTATCCTCCAAAATCTGGTTAAGGAACTGAACCCTAACTGCTTTTAGTCTACCCATCGAAATAGTTTCATCTAAATAATATTTACAAAAATAAAGTAACTTTCAAACCTGACTAATAACTGATCATTAGAGGAAATTTCAACTCAAAATGGGCCTTTTAACTTTTATTCAAATTCCATGTCATCATGTGTTAGCCAATGAAATTGCTTTAAATTTGAAATACCGTATAGGTCTTAAACACTTTTTTAATATAAATTTGGGGATAGGTATCATAAAAAAAACTACTTTTTTTGTTTGTATTTTTGACATTTCTCCCTGTGTTTTTACTCAAATTTTGATCGGGAGAGCTCGTTGGATGCGGAATTAAATTCTGCATCCAATAAGTACCCACTCGGCATACTTTTGATGGACCCCGCTATCCCAAAAACAAGAAATACCTGAAAAAATGGAATGATGACATCATCATTCCATTTTTTCAAGTATTTCTTTTTTGGGGGTAGAGGGGTCCGTCAAAAGTATGTCAAGTGGGTACTCGTTGGATGCGAAATTTAATTCCGCATCCAACAAGCTCTCCCGATAGAAATTTGAGTAAAAACACGGGGAGATATGTCAAAAATACAAACAAAAAAGTAGTTTTTTTCTTTTCTTCCTCCAAAATTAATAAATATTATTTTATTATTTTAACTATTATTTTATTAGTTCATTTTAGGAGGACCATTTTGAGTTGAAATTTCCTCTAATGTTTTCTTAACAAACTTTACAGATCCTTAGTTGCTTCAGCTAACAAGGCTATCACTTCCATGCCTCGGGCTTTTCTTCTTGCCTTCAGTTGATCTGCTTCCATATCTGCAATCTTTCTAGTTAGTTCTTCATTTTGCTGCTGCAGATCCTGGATGGTTTGCTTCAACATTGTGAATTGACCTTCTTTATTCCTTTTCCTTTTCAATGCTTCTCTTGAAACTGCAATCAGCTCTTGATAGTGGCTATTCACCTCCTCCAAATCCTCTCTGAGTCTTATGTTTTCCATGACCAAGCCATCATTCATCTCCTGCATGTATTCAACCTGATACTTATATTGTTTTACACTTCTCTGTAAATTCTCTTTTTGTGAATCAAAGGTTTTATTTCCTGCTATGGTTTGCATCTCATTTGGAAGCCATGGAATATTCAATCTCTTATAGATTTCTTCATCTTCTGGCAACAATTTTGTAGGTGTTTCAGGAAAACCTAGGTGTTCTTCACTCTCAGCTTGACATAGAACCTTTTCCTCAGCCATTACCTTCTTTTCTGAGTAAGAACTTTTTATTTCAGCTTCTTGTTGTTTCTACAACATCTGACTTCATACCTCCAGGAATATATCATATATTTTAGTATCAGTTAGGACAGACTCTCTTTCTGATTCCATTGGCCTTTTACCCTTACTATCATCTTTATCATCATTCAATTTTTCCTCAGATGAAGAATTATCTATCACTGTTACTCTTTCTTTGTTCAATTTAGGGTTCAGCAACTTCTTCATATTCAGTTTGAGTTTATTTCTAGGTCTGGTTTTTGATCTCCACACAGAAGCAATCTCCCCCAACATTTTGAGAGTCTTACCCTAATGGGTAACTGAGGCCAACTCAACAACTTTTAGTTTATTTCTTTTTGGTAATGCTACCTCATCACCCTGGCTGTAAAATTCCTTCTCAGTACAAACCCTAGTTGCATCAGTGACAGGGACTTTATCATTATCAAATAGGCATTTCTCATCTTCTGACAGAACTGTGATAGGACTTTGTCTTTGAACTTCAATATCCTCTTTCTCATCTTAAATTTTCTCTACAGGTACAACATTTTTAGCAGAAATTGTCTTTGCAGGTAAAGAATTTTCAACAGGCTCGGCTTCCTTAATATCTGATTGTAAATTTTTTCTCTCATTTTCATTAAGGTGTTGTTTAGATTCAAAGTCTTCATTTGCATGATCTGAAACTTCCTCTAATTTAACCCTGTCTTCGTCTTTAACCTTTACCTTTTTCCTGAGCTTTCTGATCAAAGTCTGCCCTTTATCAGCTTGTCTCCTGTGAGACTGTCCTTCTTGACCATTTTGAAAACCTGACCAAAAAATGAAATACTCCCAAGTCTTTCCCCTACTCTACAAAACAATGTTTATGATGAGTTTAATGAGTCCATGATGGAAGATGGACTGCCTTGTATGATTTTGGTGCTCCTTAACCCTGCATGACATCTTTTGCAAACTCTTTAGAAAGAAGAACGGTAAGTTCATCTTGGACTCATTACTGAGATGTTGAAGAAATCTAAAGTGGTATTTGAAAACAAAGTCATATATACCCTCACAGATAATATAACTCTGTAGAAATTTAATGGGCTCTATCCATTCAGGCTTGAAGTTATGAATTGGTACACCTTTACCCCAATCTGCCATTACACCAGGAAGTAAGTACTTTTGTGCATTGAAGGTGAATGGAACCTTCTTAAACCATAATTCTCCCTCATTCAAGATGCCTATTGCCTCAGCTACCAACTCCTTAGTCATTTTGAATTGTAAAGTATCAAAAACACAATGTCTTTATCATAGCACTGAGCAAACTTATGGGACACCTCTGCATGATATCCATCGATCTTTTTGAAAAAAGTCAACCATCCTGAATTAGAAAATAACTCTACACATTCTAGAAAATTGTCTACCCAGCTTAGGTCAGTGGGATCAGCTCTATTTGTTTTTCCACTTTTCTTCATATTCACTATGGTTTAACAGCACCTGTCGATATCCCATAGTCTATCTATCTTCAAATCATAACAGACTACCCTAACACACAGTTCAGGGAATCTTTTGTGCCAAATTGCAACAGTCTGACATAATCCCAAAGTTCAAGGAACTCCAACAGTTTTGCTTTGAATTTTACTGTTTCAAATGATGAATAATTGGATATATTTGTTAATAATTCATCATTCATAGTGTATTAGGTGAAAAACTCATATTCCCCCTTCGAATTTTAACATTAATAATTTTATCAGAA
Organism: Pseudotsuga menziesii; assembly: GCA_001517045.1. Taxonomy (NCBI): domain Eukaryota; kingdom Viridiplantae; phylum Streptophyta; class Pinopsida; order Pinales; family Pinaceae; genus Pseudotsuga; species Pseudotsuga menziesii. The sequence continues at coordinate 28,279 of LPNX010202101.1, forward strand.
AATCCCCAAATTAAGCAAACCCTAGCAATGACACACGGGGTACCTGCTCAGGAGACCAATACTAGCACTGGAATGCAATCACTTCAATGGTTAAGTGTCGAATTTCACATTCCACCTGTCTCTAACTGTCCAGACCACTTCAAACAATCGCTGCTGGAAATCCCTAATTCCTCATTCAGTTGAAAAATCTCGATTTCTCATCAGTGTCTTCTCACCACGACCTTCAATATCCTTCGTGTCCTTCAGATAAGGAACCTACTCCCGAAAAAAACTCTGTCTCAAACTACTTGCTGTCATCATTCACCCTGCTCTGCATGCAATCACCGCAATCTACCTCTTATGATGATCATCCACCTATTTCAATGATAAACTATGCGGGACACGTATCAAATGCATCAAATGATGTGATTAACACCTCGGAGATAAGACATCCAAAAAAATCGGACTGAAAAAATGATGATTTTGGCATTCGCAACTTTCTTGTAGCGCTCTAGTGTATCAATTTTGCTCTTGCACTACAAGAAAGTCCAATCAAATAATTTCACATCATTAGGCCACTGATAATGTTTAAAACTTGGTTTATGTGCTTAATCTCGACCTTAGTGTCATTTATAAAACCATTTAATCCATATATGCTTTGTAAAACCATTCAATAATGAAATCAAAGCAAAAATTTTATAAAAGTAGCCTTAAAAAATCAAAATCATGAAAATTAAAAGTTTGAACTCAAAATTATCAAAATTTCCTAGAAGCAAAAATCCTAGCAAGGTTCAAAAACATAAATAAAAGTATGAAACTAAGGAAGACAAAATCATGACCTAACAGAGTATATTGAATACATATAAATATCTAATAGCATTGAATACATATAATTAGAATAATTATTAATTGGAGATAGTCTCTGTTATTTTGGTCTAAGTTACTTCCTGAAAGATTTTATCTTTTAGTTTTTATTATATGATGATATGTTAGTAGATCTAGTTGGAAAAGAATTATTGGTAAGTTTATGGGAGGGAAGAAGGTTTTTTTCTCTTAAGAAGTTAAATTTTTGGTGAGCTTGGTTGGAAAGAGTCATTAGAGAATCTCTCTCTACTAAATTCGATGTTTGTAGCTCTGATGCAACTTTTTTCTCTAATAAAAAGTTGGTTTTCCTATGTATGTATGTGCATATTCCCTACCTACTCCAAAAATGTATACAACTTAAGTCGATATGTTTATATTGAAATAGTATCATTGCTCCAAGAGGCACTCTACAGCCCAGTATGAGGGAGATATTGTAACATTTGTCATGAGAGAGATATTGTAACGTTTTTCAATCTTGTAACGTTTGTTACTAACAAAATAATATTAAAAAAAAATTTAATTATCCGCCCAAATAAATGTCAGCCACAAAAACTACCTAATATGGGGATATGTTCTAAGGTTCATACCTAACAAGACATTAAAGAATTAATATATTTAATTATCCAATATGGGGGAGATGTTGTAATGTTCCTACCTAACAAAATAATAAAAAATAAAAAATTGAACTATCCGCAAGACAAATGTTGGCCTTGCACATGGTTTTAAAACCATGTGCAATGGCTCCTAAACAACCCATGATTTTATTGTACATGGTTTAGGAGGGCCTTGCAAATGGTTTTAAAACCATGTGCAAGGCCTCCTAAGCAACCCATGGTTTTCTTGTACATGGTTTAGGAGGGCCTTGCAAATGGTTTTAATGTGCAAGACCTCCTAAACAACTCATGGTTTTAGGAGGGCCTTGCACAAGGTTTTAAAACCATGTATGGGGAGATGTTGTAATGTCCGTTCCTGAAAAAATAAAAAATATTATATATCGGCCATAAATAATATTAAATATTAATAATAAAAATATTATGTGTGCACCTTAAATAAAAAGATGCTTCTTTTAGTTTATGGCTATATATAGAACACACTAAAGTTGATAAAGGTTTTCACCTCGAAATATTTGATCCCTCTTGGCACTTGATAGAGCCTAGGATTTGGATCTATGTTGGTTATCATCTTTAATCTTCTCTTATGAAATTTTAAACTAATTTTCAAAAACAAGATATGCAATATTTATATTTTATACTCTTTATAAACTTTGAACACAAAATTCTCTTTTTCTAGTTTTTATTTTTAGTATAATATAATTTTTAAATTAACTTTTGAAATTATAAAAAATATTAATGAACATAATTATAATTTAATATTTTAAAATAAATATATATATATATATCAAATTACATATTAAAGTTTGAATTGTGAAATGGTAGATTGTTATTTATAACTACATTACAATAATAAATTACATGTCAAAGTTTTCTATATGAAATAATAAATTATTATTATATTATTTACAACATTACAAGTTAATAAAAAATATTTTATTTTATTTTAAAATAATAATATAAATAATCAATCATACTAAATAATGATAATGTAAAAAACAAATTTTATTTTTATATTATATGTGTGTGTGCAAGAGGCGTATGGATGGGTGTGATAGGTAAGCTAGCAACAAGAAGAGCCCATGAAAGAGAAAATGCTACCTTGGAGGAACGAACTAAAACCTGGTGGCATGATGAAGGGGTAGGTCCTTATGAAGCTTTCCCTATTCTCTTTGTTAACGATATATGGGAGGCACAGAATAGATCTATTTTCAACAACACATGGACTCATCCTGACATCGCCATCATTCTGTTAATGAATAAGATACAGGAACACAAGCTTAACACCATCATCTCCAAAAAAAAATTATCAGAGCTCCAATGATAAACAGTGAAACACCATGGGCCTATTTCGATGATGCCAGCCAGGGATAACCACCGTTGGGAGGTGTTGGAGTAGTCATTCACATTTCTTCAAAGAGAAAGTTGCTCGTAAAATATGTCATGGGACAAGCTTCTAATAACATGGCAGAACTTAGGGCATTATGGGCAGCCTTAAAGGTGGCCCTCAACAATCAGATACAGGATATTCATATTTTCGGCAATTCAAAAATTGTGGTGGACTGGATAAATGGAAGAAATAACATAATAGTTTCACATCTTCAACATTTACTTGCTGAAGTACAAAATTTGAAATCACAGTTTAGGAGGATATCTTTTGCTCATATATATAGAGAATTGAACGAAGAAGTTGATACCCTCTCAAAACAGGCTCTAGTGTATCAACCAGGAATGTTGGAGATAGAAGAAGTAGCAGAAGGGGTATCAACCCTTCGATATGAAGCGATTTGAATTGCTACTTATGCAAATTTTGTAACCTAATGAGCTCTTGGGAAAGAATTCATAAAGGATTGTAAACGATGTGACAGGAGACACAAAGACTTTTTTGCAAACTTGCAATGTTGTTTTTTGATGTAAGCTCGGCAGAGCAGTTCTTGTATGTTGTGATAGGAGACAAACTATGTTGCAAGCCTGCAAAGCAATTTTTTATGTAAGCTCGTCAGAGCAGTTCATGTTTATTCTCTGAATAAAAGGTTTTTTCTTTGGAATATATATATATCTTCCAAATGGAAAATATCCATCACTCTAAATAAAGAATGATCATGAACTGTCCTTGAAGGTCTTTCTAAAAAACAAAAGTTACATCTCAAAATTTATGGCCTTTAGTTTTTTACATTTTTGTCTTAGAATGTTCCATTCTTCAACTATCATTTCATAAAATGGATCACAGTCATGAATCCCCTGGTTATTCATTGTGTTCTCATTAATTGTTTGATCATCATAATTACATATTGCTAAATACCTAAAATAGTGACTCCAATGTTCCTCAAAAAGAGTTGCCTCTATATTCTTCGAGCACTACTTGTTGCTATATTTCCAATTATGCAAACTATGGGAGAGGAAACTTGAATTCCACTCTTATATCTACTGGTGGAATTAACAGCGCTTCCTTTGAAAGCATGTCATCTTCCATGTTAAGCTCCCTGTATACATTACTGAAAGAGATCGAGTTGAAAAGAGAGATCAGGTTCTGAATTCGAGTCAACAAAGATTGAATATGCGGAGCTATGATCTGAATCCTTTGGTTTGGCCATTCAATTACCATTCTTAAATCTCCAAAAACATGAAGATTCATTATCCGATGGATTATTGCAGTATGTAGAAATTCCCACAGCGTTGTCAATACAACTTTGTTATTTGTACCATGCCCAGTGCCATAGAGAATGGTAATTTTACTATGATCATTTAAATAAATGACTCCACCCGAGCCACCTAGCTGTGGAATGCCTTGAATTGCACCATCAAAATATGCCCAATGAGCACTTTTGTCAATGGTAGGATGAATCGGGATTCTTGGTTTTTTCTGAATCTCTTCTTTTTTATGTTCTTTATCCCACTGCACAATCAAGGCCGCAGTTACCTCGGTAGGGATGAAATTTTCAAGGAAAATTATAGAGTTCCTTTCCCACCATATAACATATATAAAAAGGGAGGGGAATGCATCATAATTGCATACTAGTGGATTCTTCCACCACTTTTGACACCATCTTTCTGCAAGTGAATCCAAAGGGATATCAATGTTGGAAATTTTCTTGGAGGCGTCCTTCCATAATGCCTCTACATAAATACAAGAGGAAAATAAGTGAGATGAAGATTCTTCAAAGGCTTGGCATAAAGGGCAGCGACTAGGACCTATCCATTTGTGTTTCATCATATTGTCCCAAGTGATAATCTTGTCACTTAGAGCAATCCATAAGAGTATTTTTCTTTCAAGGTACAACTTGTTTTCCATACCACAAACCACCACCATTTTTTCTCACCAGTGAAAAGGTTTTTGTTAAAACATTCATATCCAAGTTTGGTTGTGTAATATCCATTAGTGCCATTCAATGTCCAGACTAGCTTTCCTTATGTTAATTCTTCACTTGGATTTACAAAATTCAGCCTTAGGAGGGATATGAAATTTGACCATTCAGTGGCTTCTTCCTCCGCTATACCTAGCTCTTCTGATGGAATCCATCTATGAGCTTGGATAGCATTCACCATTGCTTCAGCTAATACTTGAATGTTGGAATTTTTTATCCTCTCGATTAAACATTATGAAAGTTGAAAAGCATCTCCAGCCCCAACCCAAGGGTCAGTGCCGATACAGACCTGTCTTCCATTTCCAATTATCTAGGCTATCCATTTCCCTGTAATAGGAAAAGAGAGAACTAATTCTTTCTACCCAATTGAGCCTCCTTTATGAGTTTTTTCCCTGCTTCTGAACCAGTCCACAATTGAGGCATTTGGGCAGTATTTGGAAATGAGAGTTTGTCCCCAAAGTGAGGTGGAGTGTTGAGCTAGTCTCCACAAAGTTTTAGCTGTCGGTGCTTGATAAAAGGTGATATTTTTTTTGATCCCACAACCCCCTAGATCTTTTAAATTTGATATTGTAAACCATTTGGCCAATGGAATTCCATCTCTTTTATTTCTAGTTTTCCAGAGAAAGGATAGGCACTTCTTTCAAATTTTGACTAGTATACCCTTAGGTATATAAGCCATTGATGCCCAGTACACAGGGATGATCTATAATACTACTTTCAATAGTGTTAATCGACCTCCTCTTGATAGGCACCTATTTTCCCAACAGGATATTCTAGCTTCCACCTTCTTGAAGAGCCAAAGCCAGTCTTTAAAGGAATAATCATTTGGATTTAAGTGAAAACCTAGATATTTAAGACCATCTTTAAAAGTGGATAGGGGAAAAGATAGGAGAGAGGTGGCTCTTTGACAAATATCTTCAGGAAAATCATGAACAACCAGGTTTTATTTTTCAACATTGATCCCCATGCCCGTAGCTTTTTGGTATAAGGAGAGCATATTGGCTAAAAGTACTCAAGTTTTCTTCTATTCCTTTCACAAAGAGCAGCACATCGTCTACAAACAGTAAATGAGACAAAAGAGAATATTATGTAACTTGTATCCCTCTGAAAGTGTCTAAGTTTCTTACCTGCTGCATAAGTTTACTTAGAGCTTTAGCAATAAGGAGAAAAAGAAATGGGGAGAGAGGGAACCCCTGTCTCAGTCCTCTTGTGGAATGGAAGAAGGGAGATGGAGAATCATTTAAGAGGATCACAAAGGAAGCAGAGGTTACACATCCCATTATCCAATTTACCAGATTCAAAGAGAATCCAACTTGGATGAGAAAGAGTCTGAGAATGGTCCAATTAACTATGGCATATGCCTTGGAAAGGTCCAATTTTAATGTGAAATCTCTTTCCTTGTTTTTATTGATGGTGTGAAGCGTTTCTTGTGCCAGAGAGACAGCATCATATATTTGTCGGTTAAACAAGAAACCAAAATGTTCCTTTGATATGCTCTTGCTCGGAACAGGATTCATCTATATGGCAATGACTTTTTGTATAAGTTTGTAGACCAGATTGCAGCACGAAATTGGTCTAAAATCGACAAAGGATTGAGCCTTTTGATTTTTTGGTATGAGAGCTAGAAATGTGGAATTGATAGCTCCCAGCACTTTCCCAAATTTTTGTGATTCCTGGACTACTAACAATAAGTCATATTTCATCAAGTCATAAAACCCAAGGAAAAATTCCATGGGGAATCCATCCGGACCTAGATTCTTTCTTTTCTGAAATGAAGTTAAGGTAGATTTTAATTATTCCTCCGTGACTTCCTACATTAAGATTTCATTCATTTCTTATGTAATCGGTCTTGGAAAAAGTTTGAGAACTTCTAAAATTTCTTAAATGTTACATCGCTCTTTTTCTTTAAAAGAGAGTTGAAGAAGGATACTCCAGCCTCTACTTTATCCTTGAAATTAGATACCAATATGCCCTCATCATTTTGGATTTCACTTATCGTGTTTAAGTTGCAACGATAGGAGACATAATGGTGAAATAAATTAGTGTTATTATCCCCTTCAACAATCCAAACTACTCTACTTTTTAATCTCCAAAGGGATTCTTCTTTAGCCAATAAATCTGGTCTAGTTGTTCCAAGATCCTTCAATTTTTCCAATTCTTCTAAGGAGAAGATTCCACTGAGATTGTTTTGTACAGGGTCTAGATGTCTACCTCTACTTCTTTTAACCTTGCTTGTTGTTTTGTATTGTAAATGAGATCCCATTTCTTTGACATTTTTTTAGCTCTGGCTATACTATCCATAAATTACTTCATACAGGAATCAAGGGTGGAGGGGTTTACATGGACCCAAATATCCTTGATCAGTTGGATGTAACTTTCATCTTTAAGCCATGACGAGTTGAATTGAAAAGGATCTTGAGGATTTTCATGCTACAAAATTGAAAGGAGGATGGGACGATGGTCTGAGAGACCCCCCTCCTCCACCCATGAAGAAACAAAGAGGTGGCTGACCATTAAAATATATGAAACTAGGAACCTATCCAACTTTTTCGAGATAGCTTTGTCTCCACTTCTTCTATTTCTCCAAGTAGGTTCAAGTTTGCACGGTTTGACATCCACAATATTATTGGTTGTGAACAAATAGATGAAGAAATTACTCATCGAGTCAGGTCTAGCAAGGTTCACCCGGATTTCTCTATCTAAAACTGTGAGGTTGCGATCTACCCCCAATATTATATTAGGATCCTCTATAACTCCCAATGAGACTAAATTGTCCCAAAATACTCTTCTATTTATGAAGGGTCCATAAAACTTTATTAGGGAGAAGGATAATCCTGAAGTAGAGTCCTTTAAGACTGATTTTATAATTAGGTCATATCAAGATGAAGAAACTTTTTCCAAAGTCGGGCTCCAACTAGTTAATAATCCCCCTGAGTGACGATCTGCATCAAGTGAAATAAAGGACCAGTCTTTTATACAATTTCCAAGTAGAGATTGGGCCTTGATACCTTCTATCATAGTTTCCTCGAGAAAGACTACTGATGGTTTCAAGGAGTTTATCAACCTTTTGAGGGAATTTTGATTGGAGGGCCCCCCTAACCCCCTACAATTGAAGGAGAGAATCAACATTAGGGAACCCTAGACTAGGCATAGCCTACTCTAAGGGCCCTATTAATGGTAGATTGTTTGTCTGCCTTAATCTCCAGAACTGCTTATTTTTTATCCTTTGTTAAAAAATACTTTCTGCCCAAATAAATTTTGGGAACTGGATCCATCTCCAGCCCCCGGGCTACCAATTCCACATATTTTCAACATTCTTGTTTTTATCTAGAGAAGTTGTTCTAGACTGGGTATTATAAATCTTTGGAGGGATGTCTTTTGAGGAGGAAAGAGGGCATGTTAGAGGGAGATGTTTCAACATTTTTTTTCTGTAGTGGATGACGTGTGCAGAGGAGAAGAAATAAATTGGGGTGGAATGGGAGGTGCTGACACATCAGTTGTTAAGCCAACAGGAGGAACAAAAGGAGGAGAAAGAGGAGATGAGGTGTTCGTCTTACTAGAAGAGGCTGACGAGCGTCCATGTTCTTCTATGATCTTGATCCCTAACAACTTTTTTTTCTGGTAGCGATGTACCCGTTTCAGTTGTTCCAGGTTTTGAGATTACCCATCCCATACTTTTACTATTATGTCCATCTTGCACCACCTTCTTGACCCAAATATTTTTCATTCTGTCGAGATTGATAGGGGATGGACAGTCATGAGCCAAGTGGCCTACCTGCTTGCACCCATAGCATCTGAAAGGGATTTTCCAATAATCCAATCTCTGGTTCCATATGCTCCCGAACATTTCGATTTTCAATTCTTTGAAAATACCTTCCTAAAGGTCTAATTCCACTAGAATTTGCACACACCGTCTATCAACCTTGGGTTCCCAGTTCTCCTCCAACGATATGAAGCATCCCATATTTCCTCCTATGGCTTCTAGGATATTTTTCTACCAGAACATCATCGGTAAACCAGTTAAGATAACCTAAACTTGCTGAACATTATGTGGTTCCCTTCTAGCCTCAAAATATACTTTCCATTCTTTTAAAATTAATCCAAACTAACCCCATTTCCATCTGTGGTTCAAAAGGTTTTTTCGATCGAGTTCTAAGTGTAATATGAAGAGGATCCAACCTCTTAACAATATGTGGAAAGTCGGCAATTGTTTGAGTACGTTCCTCCAATTTTCCTCCATCCATCTTCTCAGGGCAGGTTCACGGATGAGCTTGCTGCAAAATCTGCCAACCAGTGCTGACGAAAGGTAAAATGGAACTTCTTAGCTTGGGCACCTGATTTACGGCATCTATTCTTCACAGATAAGGGTTTTAGAGTATAGTTTCCATCATGGGAAAGTGAGGGTTTAGATCCAGGCTCATTTGGTGATGATTGAACAAGCAAAAGTTGCATCTCTTCAACTGTCTCCTTTGTACTAATTTTGAAAGAAACCTTGCCTGAAAAAATAATGCCATGTGCAGAGGAGGGTTCATAATCCACTTCGCCTAGCTCCATTCAGGGTACGTGGAAGGAAGGCGTTGAATGACGTGGATCAGTGAGGGGATGACGCTAGGAGGGGTACATGGAAGGAAGTTGTTGAATGATGCAAATCAGTGGGGATAGGTCACGAGTTTGAAGAAGGGAGATGTCGAATAGGGGAGTGGAGGGGATACATGGAGCTAGGAGCGAGGAAGATTTTACGAAGAAGAGAAAATAAATAAGACTTCAATATTTGGCCTTTGGACGATCCTCGCACTTCGTGTTGTTCCTAGTCGAGTTGACCCCTCCCCCAATATATATAAATGTGTGTGTGTGAGAGATTTGCATCGCTCATCCTTTTAAAAAATACTTTGAATTTTGGATTATGAATTATTATATATAGAAGAAGATAAGGTGCTTTATTAATATTCATAATTATGATTTAATTATTTTTTATTTGTAATTTAAGCTTTAAATTTAAACTTGATTTTTTTTATAATGAGAAATTGTACTGGTTGTATTCTTGAATTTGATATTTTAAAATAATTTAGTATTTTAAAAAGTGATTCATGTATTAAAATTAAATATTGATATCAAAACAATACCCAAAAAAAAACTTACTTGCATCTATTCATTTATGTTGTAATTTATATTGTTTTGTCAAAAATAAATATATTTAGCTTATTTAGGTTCACCTACTTTATACTATTATTTTCAAAAGTTTGGAATTTTATAGTTTCTAAAGATTATAAACATTAATATTTAATATGCAATTTCACAATTTTTAAGATTTTAGATATTAACAGTTGATATATATTAATATGGATATAAAAGTTGATATAATAATTTTTATTTTTTTCTAGCAAAAAAAAACATACTTTTACTATTCATCATTGAATCAAAAAGTACAAAACTTTCGAATACAGTCTGTAAAAATTGATTGTTCAATCTATACCATATAAGATATGAAATATCTAAAGTTACCAAGTCTATCCAAGCAATAAAAAAATGATGTTCAAGTATATACATATTCAATGACATATTTCAATGCCAACCATCCCAATGCAAAAACATGCAGATCATAAAACACCAAAATATTGGGCTTTAGTAATCAAAGATGTTAGTGCAAACCATAGTTTGAATGTATATTCTCCATGGATTCTTCCCATAACATAATCCATTATTTTCCTTCCAAAGCATATTTTGAAAGTTTGTCGGCCAGTTGATTTTGTTCCCTGTATATATGAAAAAAATTGATATGACAGAATTTCTTCGGATCATTACGGAACCTGCTACACCAAGACAATAATGAGATCACTTTAATATTAAATTGTCCTCGTGTCCATTTAATGTGACCCTGGAGTCTCCATAAACTAGAAGAGTCACAATATCAAAAATAGAAGCAACCGTGCATAGATACCAAAGGGCTAACAACTATGCCTTCATATTTGTTCATGTTCCACAATGTAGTTTGAAATTAAATCTGTGAGAGTTGTTTATTAATAAAACTACTGATGTTGCACATAGTCCATCTTTAGCAACTCCATCAAAAAATCTAACAACACTAAAATACTAAATTTCCTTCATAACTCTAGGTTTCTCAATTAATTCCTTCCTTTTACCAAACTCTTTCTCCAGATTTAAAATTTTCATACAAATAGAATTCATATCCTATAAATGGTCTTCAAATATGTTTATATTTCTAACATTTCTATTTTCCAAGAGATGATTGCATGTAGAGTGTGATAAACTCTACAATTCTTATACCAGCAATAACAGTTTTGATCAAAATTGTCACCATCCCAGATGCAAGGAATTTTGAGGGAGAGACACACATTTTTCTAGATATTAAGTGTATAACTGCATTTTATCATATGGTGTTTAACATATTCATAGTCCTTTTTACATAATGTACAGATATATGTCCCATACCATCCCTTGTTGATTAAATTATCCCAAGTTTTCAGGCAGTTTTGTAAAGCTAACCACATAAAACATTTCATTTTCAAAGGGATTTTCCATTTCTATATTAATTTAAACCACCATTTATGATTTGTACTGTAACTATTTTGAACAATAGACTGATATGATGATTTCATAGTGACAGTACTAGTCATAGAATTGGCAGACCAAATCAATGAATCTCTCTCCCCAATAAGTCTACAACCGACATAATTTAGCCTTTGCGTATAAATTTACCATTCAATGGCCAAATCATGAACAAAACCCATATCTTTTGTAGTATACCAATAAGAGCTTTCCCTATTCATGGCATATTGGCCATCTTATATGAGCTAGAGTAAAATAACTAATATCAGCCAGATAATTTGTAATGCAGGGTGAAAGTTGAAAATTTTCTTCCAATCCTAAAATAGCAACAATACCAACTAGAAAATTATTTCCATTTCCCACTTTCCAAGTAGGATTCATTCCAATCCAATGATAAATTTTCATAAAACCCTTCCATATCAGTGAAGAGTTTATAGAAATATTCTTAGGAGATATTATACAATATGTGATATTCATATTTAAATACTTCCCATGCAAAACTGAAGACCAATGAGATATTCCAAATAAACCATGCCAAAAACTCTTCAACCTTAAAGCAGTACTGAACCAATATAAGTTTTTTATGCCCCATCCACCCCATTCTTTCGGAAGAGAAATATTTTCCTAGTTAGCCATAATAAGTGCGCCCCTTTTTGTTCCACATGTCCATAGAAAGTTAAAGATGTATCTTCTCATTTTGTTTATAACATAGGAAGGAACTTACAACTGAGAAAACCAATAGACAAGTATGTTGGTAAGAACGGATTTGAGGAGAGTAAGTCTTCCACCATTGGAGAGTAGTCTGAAATTCTAGTTTTTATTTCTCTTTTCAAATTTTTCTAACAGCCATAGCCAATCCTAGTCTCCGTAATTATTAGGTTTCAGGAAATAACCTAAATAGTTTAACCCATTTTCCAACTCAAAGGTTTTATAAGGGAGGATAAAAGTGATAGGCTTCTCAATTTTATTTTTCCATATTATAATGATAGAAAGTTGATTTATTGATGCTTACTAACATACCTGAAGCCTTACAGAAAATATTTATAATATCCTTATAGCAATTCCACTCATCCAAGAATTCTATACCAAAGACCAAAACATCATCAACAAAGAATAAACTTGGTGATGAAAATCTCTGTTGAAATGTTGACTCCCTTAAATTTTCCTTTATCCTTCTAAAATAAGCCTACTTAGGCCCTCAATTATTACCAGAAAAAATAGAGGGGAGAGGGTACATCCCTGTTTGAATCCCCTTTCACTCCTGAAGAAACCAAAAGGGGTTTTGTTCACCAAAACAACAAATTGGGCAGAAGTAACACATGCCATAATCCAGTTTACAACCAATAGGGGCATACCAATTTGGATTAGAATTAACCTTTAAAAACCCATTCAACACTGTCAAATACTTTTTCCATATCCATATTTAGTAGTAGAGCTTGCATTTTCTTTTTCATAATAGAATGAATGAATTCTTGAGCTATCCCAATGGCATCTAATATTTGTCTATCATGTAAGAACCCAAATTGTTCTAAGGATAAGTACTTTGATAGGACCAGTTTAATTCTAATGGAGATGGTTTTAGAAATGAGCTTGTAAACTAGATTACAAAGAGAAATCGGTCAGAAATCCACAAAATTTTCTGGCTTATTGCTTTTTGGTACCAATGTGAAGAAGGTGACTTTATAGCCCCTGAGATATAGCCTTTAGTTCTGGATAATTCCACCATAGCAAGCAGATCCTTTCCCATAATGTTGAAAAAAATGAAGAAAGAGATCAACATTCCACCCATTAGGACCCAGATTTTTTTCTTTTTTAAAAAGTTTCAAATCTTCCTCTATTTCTTTCAGAGTAACTTGTTTCCCCCTATTTTCTCCTTCCTCCTCCTTAAAGAAGATTGAGAAATATTTTTATAGTTTTTAGTTGTGTTTCAAGAGAACAATGGCCAACATCTTTAAATATCCCTCCAAAATATTGTTTTGTCAGTCTTTTGAGTTCACTTTGTCCTTTTATTACATTACCATTTTCATCTTTTAATTCCCAAATGGAATTCATGTTTCTTCTATTTGTAGCAAAAGAGTGCAAAAATGTGGTATTTTTATCTCCTGGAGTTAATCCATAAAGCTCTAATTTTTAACCTCCAATCTTTTTCTTATTCCTTCAGTATCATATCTTTTTTCTTTTCTAGATATTTTATTAACAAATATCCTCTTCTGTACCCGAGAAGTAGGAATTTTGTATATGAAAATTTCTAATATATTCATCAAGGTTTGAGGATTCTTCCCCATCTTTTGACCTTTTATTCTTTGTCCATTTTATCACTACCTCCTTGATATTTTTTAGCTTAACAACAATGTTTTCCATGGGATTTAATTCTTCAACAAAACTGTAACTATTCCATACATCTATAATGTAGGAACAAAAGTCTTCATTTTCAATCCACGAGCTATTAAACTTAAAGGGAAAATTCTAATTTAGAGTGACTCCCTGGACTTGTAAAAAAATGGCCAACTGATCAAATATTTTGTTCTTCCCTAACCAAGTTTTATATCTCTGAAAAAAACTTTACCAGCAAAGATTTAATAATAAATATGTCCATCCTTTTTAAAATACCCTCCTTCCCACTCCTACCATTTGTTCAAGTTGGCTCCAAGACTGGAGGAATGATATCAACAAGATCATATCTTCCCAAAAGATTTATGAAGAAGTCAGCCATCAAATCAAGTTTTTCATTTTTTCCCCATATTTCTGCAGAAGAGGTAGTGAAATTTAGATCTCCCGTAATGATAAGATTGACAACATTTAGTAATTCGAAATCTAAGAGAGATTCCCAAAAACTATCTCTATTTTTATACGAGGCATAAATGTTTAGGATTGTCACATATTTATATATAAACCCTAATTATCCTTCCATTAGAATCCCCCAATTTGTTTTGAAAGGCCTTATTTGAACAAACATTGGATTCCAACAAGATAATAAACAACCCAAAATACCTAATGCATTGACTGCGAACAATTCCCAATCTGGAAGTAGATTAGCAAGAGCTTCGATGGAAATAGAGGAAGAATGCATCATTTCTTTTAGAAGTATGATAATATGTCTAGTATCAAGAATGAGTTTCAATAAATCCCTAACCCTGCCAGCCTTACCCAACCCCCTCACATTTAAGGAGAGAATCAACATTAAAGATAAATAGTTTGGGGGTTATGTGCTCTAAGTACCCTAGGAGAACTAGAATCTACACCAATTTCTTTATCTAATGAAGCTTCCTTCAATCTAATAGAAAAGGGTTTATAATGTGGCGTGTCAAAATCTAGTAAAGAGCCTTTTGAGGTTTTTTCTTCTTCCTTATTGTAACATTTTGGAATCAGATAGATTAGATAGAGTTTTCCTTCGGATTCAAAGAAGGGTTTTTTGGTAAAAACTATAAGGGAGGTATTAAACCCTGAATATTTGAAGGCCCATACCCACATTCTTTTAAAATATCATAAGCACCCACAAAAGGAATTAGTGAAGCAGTGTTAGTGTTTTTTCATTTTTCCTCCAAAGAAAGAGAGTCTTCTGAAATCCTACAGAAATTAGAATCTATCAGATTATTTTTCAAATAGTTTTCCCCTTTAACACCCAGTTCGAAATAATTTACCACTGAAGAAGCAAAATCAAAATCTTGGCCTAATTTCTTCTAGTTTTACTCTTAACTAGAACTGGTCCTGAATACAGGTTTTTCTTATCAGAGGATAAATGGTGGTGTAAATATTTTTCCACTGAAAGATAGAATTTTTTTTCTTCTGTTGAAATATCCTCATATTGTGTGGGAGAGTCAGAATTACTCTTACCTAGATTATGGAAGTCGTTTGTGCGTGCCAAGAAATGCTTCTGGGGTTTCTCGACGGAGTTCTCTGATGAAGTAGAAACTTCAAATTATTTAGTCAAAACAGGCTACCATCCCGTTAGAAGGTAGGGGCAATGGGATTTTACATGTCCAATATTTCGGCAATAAAAACATCTGAAAGGAATTTGGAAATAGTCCAATTTCTGGAAAAAAACCTATCCCTGCATACAACCTCGATCTCTGTTGGAAGCCCTCCAAATATAATGAATTCGACCATTACCCTTGCCACCATCTTTTGCATACCAAAAAAGTATTTTTTTATCAAACCTAATGAATTTCACCACAGAGTTTGCTAATCCTTCAAGAACATTTTGTGTCCAGAGATCCAAAGGAATCCATGGTAAAACCATCCAAAGGTGTTTTCTGGTTTGCTTTTCCTTAGCAGGATTGAAAGCTAAATGTCATATTTTTAGAAAAAGTGAACCATCTTTGTATACCCAAACCCTTCCAAGGATCTTATCAATTTCATCTTCATCGATAAAGATAAAAATTATCCACTTGTTAATTAGAAGATTTATTCTCGAGGCATAACCAACCTCCGCCACCCAGCATTTGTTTACCCAGTCTAATAATTCACCTCTGTTCAACTTTGTGAACTTCACTTTCCCCACTAATGTCTTTTTCAAAATCATTTCAACTATATCGAGATTTACATCCAAACCCAATTCAAATATCGCTAGTCGTTCCCTTACTTTGTAAGTCTTTAGCTTCCTTCGAGTTTGTGCATGATCACCCATCAAACGAGGGTTCCTCTCTAAAACAGGTTTATCTGAAATAGAATCACAAGTATTTCCTAAGAAGAGAGTCATCTTATCCAAAGGAGAAACCATGTTATTAGAGTTTGATAATATTTTTAAAGATCCCGTTATCGGCTCCATCGGTTCAAAGGGAAAACCTCCACATGTCTGGTTGTGAGCCATTGAATCCATAATAAAAGAAATGAAATCCAATAACCAAGTCAGAAATGAATTACAAACGACAAAAACCCCTTTTAACTAAATATAAAAAAACCCCAAACAATAGACACCTCTGCAAACAGAAGGCAACCAATATCAAGCTTGAAGTGCGCCCTAGTATTTTAGAAAAAAGGAAAAACAGGAAAATGTGAAAAAACTTAAAACTCGTCATTAAAAGCATAACAAGAGTATGTAGCATAAGTAACTGTCGTTTCCCACTTTTTTCTCTTGGTTGGTATTAGGCTAACCAGAGATGATTAGACAACTTCTAGAGCTTCCCATACTAATTTTTACATATCTATATAAAACTTTACTTAGATTTTATTTTTGTTTTTAAATTAATTCCAAATATTTATTTTTATTTAAAAGGTATGGACTAAGTTGCATGCAACTCTTGTTATGTTTATTATTATTCAATTCATTTTTTTATTTGTTATGTTTCACCCTAAAATATAGAAGGTGGGTGGTTGAGGACACTTGAAGAAATCGTGGATGAAAAATTTATGAATAGAGAGGGTAAAGAAGAGTTGAGGGGGATTTTATTTTTTAGAGTTTATGGAGAGGTGGAGTTTGTTGGGAGCTGAAAGAATTTTTGGAAGAAATATTTTCATAGAATAAGTTCTTAAAGATATTGTGCATTATTTTTCTTGAAGTCGTGGGCACATAAGGCAAAAAATATAAAGGCTTCTTAGAGCTAGGAAGTTGGTTAGGACCCTAGTTGGTAGTGAGGTTTAATTATAGTCTTAGCATCAAAGGAGGGAAAGGCTTGTTGTTGCAGGAAAACTACTACATCCTTGGACAAATTTGACATTAAAATAGGTTTTTTTAAGCAATTTAAAGCTTAAATTTATCATTTGATATAGACATGGTTATAAAAATGTTTATAATATTACTTAGAGGAGTATAGTATGTTAGTTTTTCATCAAATAAGCTAGCATTATGATCTTAGGATCTTTTCACTGAGAGAATAACAAGCACAGCAATAAAACATAAGCACATCACAAGAGACAAGAGACACAAAGAGTTTTCCTCGGGGAAACCATAAAGGAGAAAACCCTGCAACTTCCTTAGAGAAAGAATCAGCACCAAAATAGTAAGAGATCTCCCAACACCAGTGGACTTCTAGGCCCAGTATATTTCCTCCTCCACAAGTGCACCTCACTTAAGAGAGTGAATGAAGTGTGTAATAAATAGAGAGTCTCGCTCTCTATTTATATTCTTCCGTTCACTTGAAGTACATTTTCACACGTAGGCTCGACCTAATATTACTTACCCGAGCCTACACCTTAATTAGTGTATAATAACTCGAGTGCCCCAAAACTGTGGGGACTTACCTAATGACTTGACATGACTTGTTTACATTATAGATCCTCCCGATCGGAACATCGGGGCATAACAACATGACCCAAATACATAATAGAAACATCCCGGAATAAACATCGGGTTACAATACATAAGATACATAGAAGAATACATCCCGAAGTTACATATACATCAACACTCCCTCTTAACTAGGAATGTATTCTTTCGACACAATTTTCAGCAATGGTCTTCTTCTCTGTATCAGCTGGATCATCTTGTCTTCAAGTCATCTTCGGATCTGGATCATCTCTCGATCTAGATCATCATCACTGGATCTGGATCATCTCTCGATCTGGATCATCATTGAACATCATCACTGGATCTGGATCATCTCTCGATCTGGATTAACATCACTGGACTGGATCTGGATCATCACTCGATCTGGATCTAGATCTGGATCATCTCTCGATCTAGATCATCACTGTTGGATCATTATTACTGGATCTGGATCAACACTGGTGGTATCTCAAGATTCTTCTCGTCATAGGAAGTTCTACAGAGCCAGCCCTTTTTCATGCTGGTTGTAGGCCTACCCTCATGTAGGTCTTTGCCCAGCACTTACATCTGACCTACTCGTCAGAAAGGCACACCCAACACTTATATCTGACCTACTCATCAGAAAGGCACATCCAGCACTTACATCTGACCTACTCGTCAGAAAGGCACATGCAGCACTTACATCTGACCTGCTCGTCAGAAAGGCACATCCATCCATACAGGAACACATCCTATCACAGTGATGGAAGACTCCCATCCAGACAAGAACATATCCTATCACAGTGATGGAATATTTCTCCACTTTCATCCAGATAAGAACACATCCTATCATAGTGATGAAAGACTCCCATCCAGACAAGAACACATCCTATCACAGTGATGGAAGATTTCTCCACTTTCATCCAGACAAGAACACATCCTATCATAGTGATGAAAGACTCCCATCCAGACAAGAACACATCCTATCACAGTGATGGAAGATTTCTGCACTTACATCCATCCAGACAAGAACACATCCTATCACAGTGATGGAAAGGCTTGCACTCACATCTAATCCTATGAGAACACATCTCAGTAGTCATATCAGAATGGCCCCCAGTCCTCGACTGAGCTACCTGGTAACTGACCAGGCGCCTCCACTCTCCTATAGAACGGCAGTTGCCCTTACATCCGACCTGCTCGTCGGAATGGCCAACACTTACATCTGACATGGAAGGAACTAAATCCTTTAGCCATGAACAAAATGGTTCAGCCCTCACATCTGATCAAGTGGGAACACATCCCTCTATCACATCAGAATGGCTACACAGTCCTGCACTGAGTGATCCTGGTAACTGACCAAGTGCCTCCATTCCTAGAATGGCAATTTCCCTTACATCCGTCCTACTCGACATAATGGCATAGCCCTTATATCTGACCTACTCGTTAGAATGGCTATGTATCTCAGCACTCATATCAGTCATGGAAGGAACCAATCCTCTCACCATGATGAAATAACTCAGCCCTTACATCTGACCATGGAAGGAACCAATCCTCTCACCATGTCAGAATGGCTCTGGGTCTCATCACTTTCTCTGGGAGGAAGCCTCGATCTGGACAACACCAAGTCTCTCTCTGAAGTACTCAAACTTCAGCCTAGCCAATGGCTTCGTCAATACATCAGCTATATGTTCCTCCGTCACAACATACTGGAGATTCACTGCTCCTCTCTGCACCATATCTCTGATATAGTGATACTTGATCTCGATATGCTTCGACTTGTCATGGAACACTGGATTCTCTGACAACTTCACGCAACTCTGGTTGTCACAATGTATACAAGTAGCATCCAACTGGAGATCAAATATATCAGACAGTAGCTTCCGCAGCCATACTGCCTCACAACTAGCTGAACAAGCTGCGACATACTCTGCTTCAACTGTACTCAGTGCCACACAGTATTGCTTCCTGCTAAACCAAGAGATCACACATGATCCCATACTGAAGCAACATCCTGAAGTACTCTTCCTGTTGATGGCACTGCCTGCCCAATCTGAATCAACATAACCTTCCAGGTTAATCTTCTGATTCACATCGTACTTGAGCCCATAATCAATTGTACCCTTCAGGTACCTTAGAATATGCTTTGCATCAGTCAAGTGAACACTTCTCGGATCTGTCAGGTACTGGCTCAAGGTGTTCACAGCAAAGCAAATGTTTGGTCTCGTATTCGTCAGGTACATCAATGACCCAATCAACTGATGATACATCGTAGCATCAACCGACTCTGATGAAGCATCACTCAATAGCTTCAGGTTCGATGCCATAGGTGTGGCCATAGCCTTGCAGTCCATCATCCCAAATCTCTTCAAGATCTCTATGGCATACTTCCCTTGTCCAAGGAATATTCCATTTTCACTCTGCCACACCTCCATACCTAGAACAATAGTGCATCGACACATAACAGGAGCATCACTGGTCTTGTGTCTTCAACCTTGAAGCAAAGGTTGGAATCCGCTTTACTCTCAGTAAGGCCTAGAGTCATCAGTAATCTTCCCATCCTGTCGTACCATGTCGAACCTTAGATATTTTGTAGTCACTCCCTCGGAAGCGAAGCATCATACTCCCTCTGTCTTCTGTACTCTATGCACTAAAAACATTCTGTACCGGAGTGACAAGTAGCTTCCTATGCTACTAATATTCTATGTGACCATCTAGTGTATAGAATTGCATCTTCAACCTTGTAGCAAAGGTTAAGATCTTCATCAATCTCATCATGTATGTGTTTCAACTCTTACTGGATGCAAATGTCTCTTCGTAGTCTAGGCCTTCCTTTCGTGAGAAGTCTCATGCTACGAATCTTTCTTTGTATCCCACCATGTTTCCATCTACTGCATGATGGAACTATGAACTTCTCTTCAGGTCTCGATACTGCACCCTGACATCATTCTTCTTGAACTGGTCTTCCCTTTCTTCTTGGTGGCTGGAAGGTTCTGCATCAATGATGTCACTGCATTCATCATATTATTCTTTGTCTTGAAATGCCGTCACTTTTTCTTCAGAACGAGTCTTCATTCTTCTTTGCTTGTAGGCGATTATGTATGCAGTCTTTCCTACAAGTCAAATGCATTTGTATGGTTAGAACATTTCATAAGGAATATTCATACTGGAAAATACTTATGCATAAATATATGATCATGCAACTACTTTAGCCAATACAACATCCATCCATATCTCACTGAAACTTTCTAGATGCCTTCCATCTCTACCAGGACAACATTGAGATTGTGCACTAATCCAATATGTCAGCAAAGAGGTTTCATTCTAGATAAGTAGCAATGGAAAGTTGTTTAGCACCATAAGCTACTTACCCATCACATGCATATTAGTAGTATACTGTCATTAATGCAAACATTCTATCATGCATAATACATTAACTGAATATAAACAAATGCATAATAAAACAATGAAATGACAATTGAATACTTATATTTATTTGTTTCGTGGGTATACTCCTTCTTCAGCCTTCACCTTTATCGTCTTCTTCATTCATGATAGCATCGTTTCTTATCCAAATGCTAAGGTGGATAAGAATTTCTTCAAGAGTTGAGATCTTCATATTCCTCATTGCTTGAGGGATCTTCTTTGGATGGTGAGAGTCAGATCTTCAAATGCTCCTATCTTATCTTCTCTTCTTATGGGTAGAGCTTCTTCTTCTTCCCAAAGTTTTCTGAAAGTAATCACTTCCTTCTGGAACACATTCCTTGAATGAATGAATTCCACGATCTTGGGAGGCCATTCAAGGTGGCCATCACCACTTCTGCATTCTTCACTTCTTCAAGTTGTTCTTGATTTGAGAGATTCTTATGACTACATGGTCTCTGCATTCTGGATCTTCACATTCTTCAACTGGTTTCTTTAGTTCATATTCTGATTTTGTTCTTCCCTTAGAATAGCTTGAAATTCAGGAAGACCTTCAACAACTTTGCTTGCAATAGGTAGTGCTCTGTAATGCACATGTGCAAGCCTTCTATGCCAAAGCTCATTTGGCTCTACTATGTCATGGATCAAGGCTTGTTCTGGATGGCCCTTCGATAGTCTTTCCTTTTGGCCACAAGATGACTTGACCATCTATGAATGCAACCCGCATTCCTTTTGCATCAATGATGAAATGGATAGAAGGTTCTTCTTCAGTCCTGGCACAAACAATACTTCTTTCATTGTTAGAGACTTACCAGAGTCTAGCTTGTATGAAGATTCCCCGCTACCTTTTATTGGATATTGGTAGTCATCTCCTAGTTTCACCTTGTGAGGTGATTCATGTTCTGACAGTCTTACAAAGGATTCCTTGAATCCCATCATATGTTTGGAAGCCCCACTGTCTATAAGCCAATCATCACTTTCATGAGTAATGTTACCTGTGAGAGCTGATATCAGAACATATTCATCCTCTCTTGAAGAATCTTCACTTTCATATCTGGATCTCTTTCTGGATGGTTCATCATCCTCTGTAGCATGAGCATGATGTCTTCTTTGGCCTTGACCAAGTTCTTCTTGTGAAAGGCTTCTAACTTCGTCTCCCTCTGAAATTGGAACCTCTCTACTCATGTAGGTGTCCAATCCATTTCTTCAGAGAGATCAAATGCTTCTATGCTTGGAATTTGTGAACTTCACCAAGCTTATCATCAATCTGATGTGATATATCACTTTGAAATGAGAACCTCAAATGAAAATAGCAAAGGATTAGATCTTACCGATTTGAGGTGTCCGTCCTTGTCCCGGAGTTCGCTGATCTAGGGTTTGTCACAGAAACCCTAATTTTCAAAACTTGGAATATTTCAGATCTTATTGGAGAAACAGATAGGTCTCTTCAAATGGAGCTGAATAATGTACTCCTTTTCTGAAAACAGTAGAGGGAAGCTCCCGGAACAGGAAGCCCTAGATTTCCAATTTCTTCTGCAGAAATTCCTGTTACTGTTTCTGTGATATCTCTGAAATTACTACTCCTCTATGTCTGAAATTTTGTACTGAGGTAAAATCGCATGTCCCTGATCCAAAACCACCAGTTTCATCAGAATTAGTTTCACCATTTGGGATTTACGATCATTTTCCCAAGGTGACCTGTTACAGGACTGTTCAGAACAGAGAAGTTGTACAAAATGCCACGTGTCACTGGTTCATCCTATAAGTCTAATATTCGGAACAGAAAAATTAAAGTCCATTATATTTCTGTAACATCTTTATAAATTCCATTTGGACCTCTGTAGCCAAAGATATTTCAATTCTCCCCAGGTGTCCTGTTTATGGATGATTTCTGGAAGAGGCTGGAACTCTAACTTTGAGAGATCATATCTCCCAAAATATAGCGAATATGAGGCTGATTTTTGAACACAGTGTTCATCAGGATTTTATATTCATTCCCTCCAATTTTCAGCTTTTGATACTTTTCCAATATCGGAATATAGCGACTGTACCAAAACTTAGCAGTTTTAGTATTTAGGGTTTCTCCTAGCTCAGGGTCAAACTAGGGTTTGACTTTCCTGGAGTATCACCCAACCAAATTTCTTGATCCAGGTCTCCAAAATTAGGTTTTGATGAGGATAAAAATACTATGCTGGTCTCACTCAAAAATTCCTCTTCTGTAGAAAGCCCTAATTTCCACATCGAAACTGAAAATGCTTGAAATTGAATTCTGCATCGACAGAAAGATGCACCCTTCAATGGAGAGTCATCCTAGCATAATTTTGCTGAAAATATGTGGAGGAAGATCCACAAAATAGGAATCCCTAGTTCCTGTAGCTGCACAATGTCTGCTTCTCAGGTTAGCTCTGATACCATGTTAGTTTTTCATCAAATAAGCTAGCATTATGATCTTAGGATCTTTTCACTGGGAGAATAACAAGCACATCAATAAAACATAAGCACATCACAAGAGACAAGAGACACAAAGAGTTTTCCTCGGGGAAACCATAAAGGATAAAACCCCGCAGCTTCCTTAGAGAAAGAATCAGCACCAAAACAGTAAGAGATCTCCCAACAGCAGTGGCCTTCTAGTCCCAGTATATTTCCTCCTCCACAAGTGCGCCTCACTTAAGAGAGTGAATGAAGTGGGTAATAAATAGAGAGTCTCACTCTCTATTTATATTCTTCCGTTCACTTGAAGTACATTTTCACACGTAGGCTCGACCTAATATTACTTACCCGAGCCTACACCTTAATTAGTGTATAATAACTCGAGTGCCCCAAAACTGTGGGGACTTACCTAATGACTTGACATGACTTGTTTACATTATAGATCCTCCTGATCGAAACATCGGGGCATAACAACATGACCCAAATACATAATAGAAACATCCCGGAATAAACATCGGGTTACAATACATAAGATACATAGAAGAATACATCCTGAAGTTACATATACATCAACATAGTATTTAATTAAGGAGTTAGAGCATTAGAGACCTCGCATATGGTATTAGATCCTTGGCTCTAACACTCAGAACATGGTGCCTCAACATCAAACAGTTTTCAAGACCAGGTAAGGTTCTCAACAATGGAAATTGAAATCTCTAAGGAAAGCCTTTAGAAAAAACCTGTACATAAATCTATGGAAAATTATGATCTTCATACCCTAATAATATTGAAGAGACTCACAATCCTTAAATTTTACTATGTGTTCATCCACTAATTAGTGTTCCAATCTGTAAAAGTCATTAGTGTTGCAATCAAGATGAATAGGTGTTTATGTCTTTAATCTATTAGTTTCACTATTAAGAGCTACCAACCCATATTTTTCCATTCATGTATGTTCCTATTGACAAAATAACTACATAAGCAAGAAAATCAACCACTAAAGTCATATTCAATGTTCCCGTCAACACTAAAATCAAACATGTTTTTTGAGGCCCGCACTTCTAAGGAGAAAAGTTAAAGATGATTAAAATAAAATATAACATGGTTAAAATAGGTTGTGCTTCTACATAAAAGAGTTCAAGATGCTTAAAACCCATGATTTAAAGAGAAGAGATCAAGATATAAGAAGAAAAAATAAATAAATAATAGAGGAACATTAAGGCTTTTGAAGACATATCAATATACTCTTTTTCAAATAGCATATCTATGTTGATTCTAAACAAATAAGATTCTTACATTCTCTAAATCCTACCCACTATGAATTGTAGGGCTCTAATGGTTGGGTTGTATGGCTTCCATCCAATACAATCTAGATTAGCGTGAGTAACGGTCTTTGCCTCAGTGCCCATAGGAATCAATGTTTTTTTTAAAATTTCCCCAAGTCCATTTATTGAGTTTTGGTAGGCAAGGATATTGTCTGAGATATACATAGCAGTCCACACAATAGACAACTTTGTCAAGATCTCTTTAGCTTACCACACATATGTATAGTTTTAAAATAAAATTGTTTCATATTAATTCCAATCACATCGTGGTTAATGTGAATCTATCTGGATAGATATTTTCATTTCAAAGACTTGTTGTTCACTCAAATGACCCTTCCTAGGCACTACTTTAAAACTCGAGTTCTAAGATCTCATCACCATTAATGCTAGAGACTCCAACAAAGGAGGGATAACTACCTTGGATCTCTCTCCAGTTGTTCAAAATGACACCTATGAAATGTGTTAGATATCATTTAACCCCAATCCCAAGCCAACCTAACAAGAAAAAAAATTATCTCTTTTGGTTTGGAATATTAGCTTTGTTGACATACCATGACATGCTATTAAAATTATTTCTTATGCATTAATGTTAGCAATATAGGATTGAACCCACACTTGTACATATTCATAACTATAACCATGTTGCACTCACAGTTTAACACGTGAATAAGTTGAAACAATTTTCAATGATTATCCACATATCTTAATAATTACGCTAGGCAATAGATCGTGTAGATCTAATCTCTGTGACCTCTTATGGTTTTAGATAAAATACATGAGTAATTTTTCCAGAAGAAAATAGCAGTTCCTTGTTATTCATCAGAATCAAAGGTAACCCGGTTACAACACAAGATGTTCTTTGCACAAAGTCATGTCCACATCAAGAAGTAAAAGCTCTACCTCATAACCACATAACAGTACATCAACATAATAGTAAGAATCCTACCATCTGTAGAGATACAAGATCAAATACCATCAACCAATCTCCATCCGATACCACCAAGTTACTGAGAGAACAAGTCAAGACATTATGGCTGATCCAAGGAAGCACTTTTTGGAATGTCTTCAAAAAAAAAGAGAGGACAAGTCCACCTCTGACATCCAAAGGATGTATAAAATCCTGCCATACTCAAGAACACCAAATATGTGCTAAATGGAGTAGGCCTATAGAAGCTTATATAGTTGTAATGTACCATTCCTAATACATTCACCCTCAGAGAATTCAGAATAAATAAGAAGGCCATATGCCAAAGAAAGTGCTACCTTGGATAAGCCATCCGCCTTCACATTGTATTCTCTGTAAACATGGAAAGAGTCAAGCTGGAGAAAGGATGATTCCAATTATCTGATATTATGGCACTAGCCATATAAATTGAGAGCAGAGAGGTCAGATCTCCCATTGAACTAGATGATAATGGCAGAAGAGTCACCACGAATATGTAGACAAGGCAAGCCAAAAATTTTGGAAGTAACCAGTAGAGCCAACAGAGCAAGCAATTTTGTTCTAGTGTTGGTGCTCTGACCACAGCCCATTTTCATACAGTAAAAATTATCATGGCCAATGAGAAGATGTACACCAATGCCACCCATATTATTAGTAGAAGCCCTGTCAAAAAAACCAGTAGGGAAATCAAATACAGGAGTTGTTCCTGTAATTCTCCTTTTTAGCTTCGGATGGGTAGTCACAGGATGTAGCTGAAGTTGTTCCATAATGTTGTGCATAATAAATTTTATGTCTGGCTTACGATCCTAAAAAATGATCTTGTTCCTGGTAATCCATAATTGCCAAGCCATCAAGAGAGGTAGGTGAGTTAACTTATTTTCAAAGATGAACCAATATTCCAGATTCTGCAAATATGTGGACTCTTTCCAAACAATAGGACAGTGAAGCACAGAACTGAGGCAGTGGATAACATTTAGTGTAAAACAGCATTCTGCAAAAATATGATTGATAGAATCAGGTGCACATTTACATAAGTTGCACCAATTGGGTCGATCCATCCCTTTTCTATTAAATTATCCCAAGTATTAATACGGTTAGACAAACATAACCAATTGAAACATATCACCTTCAGTGAGATGTTGCATTTCCATATCATGATGAGAGCCCTGTCAAGACGGTCAATGAGAGTGCTCGAAGTAATGAGGTCGTATGCCAATTTAGCACTGACCATACCATTTCTCTTATTGTACATCCAGACTAAAGAGTCCAATCCTTCGCCTAGTCTGATGCAGCCATGTGATAAT
Organism: Pseudotsuga menziesii; assembly: GCA_001517045.1. Taxonomy (NCBI): domain Eukaryota; kingdom Viridiplantae; phylum Streptophyta; class Pinopsida; order Pinales; family Pinaceae; genus Pseudotsuga; species Pseudotsuga menziesii. Next base: position 55,274 of record LPNX010202101.1, read on the forward strand.
CCATCAATGTAATTTGTCCAAGTCTCCTTCTAGTGACGACCTAAATCAATATCTTCAGCAGTAAGCCAGTAGGTCTGAGAGGAAGATCCAGTTCCCCAGTTGCAAGAATATGAGAGGTAAGTGATACCATAGTCTTCTAAATAAATCCCGAGATCCTTAGGCAGGATATAATTAGAGCTTAAGCCAGCAATAGGGTCTATACCATTTTTTATGCTTTGGCCATTCCCATCCTTCCATCCTAGACATCTGGTGATCCATGATATCTCCCTTATGAAATCATTCCAAATATAGGATGAGACCTATACAGTAAACACTTGTTGGTGTAACCATACATAGATAGTATTATTTTTAAGATATTTATGCTTGACAATGAGAGACCAGATGCCCTCTCCGTTCAACACCATCCAAAAGCTTTTCAATCTAAGTTCCAAGCTGAACCAGTCCAGGTTCTTTATATTCCACCCACCAAATTCATATGGTCTAGAGATTGTATGCCAATCAACCAAGTGTAATTTTGGGTCCCATTTGAATTCCCCCAAAGAAAATTGAATATGGAATTACAAAGATAGTTTAAAAGAGATCTAGGCATATGTTCCAGCGAGAGCCAATATACAGCCAGTCCCAAAAGAACAGATTTGACCAGAATCAGTCTACCTCCAAGTGATAACAGCCTGTAAGTCCAATTGCTTATCTTTTTTTCAAACTTTTTGACAAACCAACGCCAATATTTAACACAATATACCAATGTCTTGAGATAGTATCCTAAGTGTTAACACCTGTATTTAACAAAAGAAATATAAGACCAAGGGGAGGTAAAATTGTGTTGTTTAAATACTTTGGTTTAAAGATTATAGTACAAAAATGACGTAATGGTCTAAAGAGCAGCCAAGTTAGCAAAATCCTAGGCTGTGATCGAAAGAAGGAGCCAATCCATGGTTGATACTCCCTCCGCCTTTCAAAACATGCGAGGAGGATAGCAGAAGTTTGGGCCTTTAGCCGCCTGCGCAAATCAAGGGTTACAAATTGATCCGGGGACGATCTGCGGTTCATAACAAATCCACAGGGAGAAAGTGCAAGTTAGTTAAAGAAATGGGAGCTGGCGGAATCACATATATTCCTCTCGATTCGACGGTGGAGGGACGAAATCGGATCACATCGGCGGCTGGGATTGATTCCGCAGCCGGAACCTGCGCGGCGGATAAGCACCAGAGCTTCCAGCGGAAGGGGTACGTGGAGGTTAATCCAACGGCCGAGGATTAAAGACAGTGTGGATCGACGACCATTTTGATTTCCGGGCAATGAACATGCACGCGGGATAACCTTTGAGCCACCCAGCGAAACTCATTATTTGCTGCTCGATCCAACGGTTGGAGATCAGAGGGTAATAGATCAACGGCTAACAGTGATTCTGGGATGGAAACTTGCGCACCGGATAAACTCACATCGCCCAGTGGAATGCGGTACGTGTCACATGATCGAACGTTTGATGAGCGCTGGGCAATCCCATCAACGGCCGAAAAGAATTCCGGAGGAGGAATAGGCGCAGAGTATAATCCCGGATTGCCCGGCGGAATCGGGTACGTGGTGCTTGATCCGACGGTGTGGAGCTGAAGGCATATCGCATCAATGGCGGGGAGTAATTCCGCTGATATAAGTTGCCCGACGGATAAAGTGAAGGATCCCAGTGGAATTAAGTGGGCGCCACATGATCCAACGGCCCGCCCGTAAAGGAAGATCAGATCGACGGCTGTAGATGTTTCCGGGACCCAGAGTTGCACGGTAGTTAAGGTCAAACGGCTCAGCGGAATGTGGGAGGTGGAATTTAATCCAACAGTGAGGGGTGGAAGTACGTCACATCGACGGTCACGAGCGACCCCGGAATGGAAACTTACACGGTGCTTAGCGTTAAGATGCCCAGCGGAAAAGGACACGTGGTGTACGATCCGAAGGCCAGAAATTTGCACAAAAGAGATCAAAGGTCGGAAATGAACCCGGAGGAGACAGATGCACGGTTGTTAGAGATAAGTAGTGGTTGCGGAAATAAATGCTTCCCACGTGTCAAATCGGGGCGGTCCTATAAAGGCAGAATTGACCTCTTCTGCGATTATTTTATTGGTCGGGACCCGGCGAAAAGGACCTGTCGATTTGGGCGCTTCTAGTTGTCAGTACCAGACACACTCCGAACACGCGCCTTCACAGTGAGCCAGGTAGGACCTTGACCTGTAACTTCTTCGCCCAATTATTATTATAAATTGAGAAATGGACCAATAGAGCAAAGCTTCTGTGTCTGGTCGGGTCCCGGATGAAAGGGAAGAATTCTTGGTAGATAGACACAGAGGTGTCTGCGACCCTTTCCTGTCTACAGGAAGTGTGTCTGGCAGCAAAGAAAGGTTATGGTATTATTTTTTGCAGGGAAATGATGTTCTAAATGTGTGCAAGTCCTTTTTATACTTATTCACCCTGGAGCAAACCCTCCACTTCCCTGAATTTTCCGAATGGTGCGCGGTAAATTATTCTCCCTCTCAGAGGGTCATTGTGAGTCAGTCCGCATCTAGGATATTGTGTAAAATTGATGCTTCAGTAGTAAGAGAAAATCTTAGTTTTCCCGAAAGTTACCCTGGAAACCGTGAGTCTGTAAATGAAGCTGTCCTTGCTGAGTTTTTCCGAAGTTTCCCAATCGACGCTCGCTCTCGATTCCTGTCAAGTATCTTGAAGGAAGGTCGGTCCCTGGAAGGCCTTTCCTTAACTTACCCCTTGCACGTTTTTAGAACTGAGGCGCAATTGGTAATGTCTTTGGTTTGTCAGGTGTTAGGTCTAGATGACGATTGTCGTATAGGTGATGTTATCCTTGGTTTCCTGTTAAAAGTAAATTCTTTGAGTCCCGAGTCCCAGTCAGTTCCTGTACTTAATTTAGATGAGTATCTTGCCGAAGCAATCCACCTCCAACTGACTGAATTTCCCAAGGTCCAGTTTTTTAGGTTTCAAACACACTTACTTAACATGTTGATATGTTCCAATGTTACCGAATTGAAGTTCTTGAGTACTCTGTCCTCTTCTGATTTGCCAAAGCAAATCCACCTGATCGAATTTGCCAATTCGATCATGTCCGAAATATACAGGATGCTGTTTGATGGAGAATTGCCCCGGGTCTTCGATGAAATGAAATATTTGATGCAGTCTTCACCCGAAGGTCGGGTGGGAGACTGGTTCCTGTACAAAGATTACACTATTTTGAGAGTGTACGGCTTTACCGGTCAGCCTTATAGGTTGCCTTCTTTTTTAACTCCAAGGATTTTTTCTCTAGAGTTTATGAGACAAAGGTTGTTATCAGAGGAGGAGCACTTCGGTGCTTTCCGAAAATCTTTGAATATTAAATTTCCTTTTAAGGTCGGCCCTTTCATTTTTAAAGGCAAAGGTGCCCTGGCATGTATAGAGAGACTGATGGAACCTATGGATTTCATTAAGGATGTAAATATGAACTACGACCCTCACCAGGTGATATCATTAAGAAAGAAAGAAAACAGGAACAAACCGTTTGAGCATCAAGCTGTTGAAGGGTTAGCTGAAACAGCTAATTTGCTCCAATTCACTGACGAGTCCAAAGATGAGACAGAGGCACATCCTGCATCTCGTTTAGAGATCCAAATCACGGAGGGTGTCAGTGTTGCTGTCAAGAGGATTTTGGCCAAAGCCGAGAGTATGGATATGGACGATGAAACATCCCATAAGAAGGCGAGGCTGCTCGTAGGAGGCGAGATCGTGGATGAAGGGGCGTCCGGAGTTTTCAAAAAGGCTACTTTGGTTCCCCTAAAGACAATACAGGTCAATCAGTTTTCTTTTAGAGATTCAGAAGGTGACGGTAACAGTCCTGAGTCTAGCCCCTTATTTAAATCAAAAGAAGAGCTCAAGACGAGCTACCTAGAAAAGAGGAAGCAATCCCTGGAGGAAATGAGAAATCTACTCCCGAGGGTAAGGAACCTGCATAGTTCTAAAAAATCTCTAGTTTCTGCTAGAGATGCAGAGAAGAATACTTTCAAGATGGCCATTGTGAATGATAAAAGAATGTCTGAAATAGAAATCCGTCTGGACAAAATCAGTACTCCAGACAAGATACAGTTGCACAAGCAAACCAGCGACATTCTTTATTCAGACCTGTTGCAATCCATGATGATGATAAATAAGTTGCAAGCGTTGGTAGACAATTTGGAAGTCCAATTGAGACATGAGAAAGTGGAAAACAAAGCAAATGTTGTTCAGGTGAAAAAACTACAAGCAGACATCGCCAGCTCAGACGATACCCAGGCCGTAAAGAAGTTGTTAGAAGAGAAAGATAATGCCCTACAAGTTTTGAAGAAGAGGTTGAAGATTCCAGGCTCAGAACATGTCTAATCAGCTGAATTGCTATCCCTCCAGGAGGAGAAAGATAAACTCCATCAGGAAATGATGGAATACAAAGGGAAGGCTGGAGAGCTACAAGAGGAGAAGGATAAGTGGAATGCCGAGAAGGAAGAACTACTGTCCCAAATTTCCGTGATGAAGAAAGACCAGACTGTGGAAAAGGAGATTATGGATGAGCTAATAAGCCAAACCCCTGCCGGTGACGACTTATATATTGTAGATATCCGAAATCCATTAGCTGATTGTTCTGCAGATGACCTATTGGAGTCTATGTCCCAAGTGAGTTTAAGGGAGGAAACTATTAAGGAATTGCAAGCCGAGAATGAAAAGGTGAAAGCCGAGTTAACCAAGGTAAGCGAAAGCAGAATGCAGCTCTTACAGGACAGGAGCCAATTACAGCAGAAGGTTGATGAACTGAAAGAAAAATGTATTGGGAAGGGCCCCCTTCAGGGGGCGAAGCACATCATTTGGGACACCCTAAGTATTGAAGTTACCAAGTTTACGCACTACCTTAATTATATTGATGATTTGTGTGGATTGATAGCTTCAGCTCAGCAAAGATTGAGAGTGGTAAACGAACACATGGCGAAAAGACCTCTCGCTACAGCCCAAAACACCCTGGATTTCCTGAATTCATTAACATATCAAAAGTTGCATGACATGGGCATAAAGGACAGAGTCTCAATAGTCCTGTCAACAAAGAAAATCATTCACAAGCACCAGTTAATGAAGATTGTTCAGGACAAATCAGAAGAATTAATGGTACAGGTCAACAGGTTCAAAAAAGAGTTTGAAGGGTTGTTCGAAGACGGGTTGCCATGCTTCTGGAATGAAAAGGGTCGAATGCTCCCGCAGGAACATTATAATCACCTGATTGTCAGGGCTCGTATGGACCATTCAAAGTTTAATGAGCTGGAGAAGAGCCTGTCAGGACAAACCATTGTGGACGTGCTAACTGAATATTTCAAAGTCCTGCAGAAGTTCACAGCTATCAGAACCAGATTGCCTAAAAAGTCCTACAAAGCATACATGGAGCTCGAGGTAGCCATCCAGGAAATGATGGAAAGAGACACCCCAAGTTTCGAACAGTGGAAGGCTGTAGAGCGGCTGGGGAAAACAAAGTTTACTCTTCCTCCATAGGAACAAGTGGCAGATACCGTGGAGCTGATGAGGCAAAGACTTGGAGCTGATTTGGAAAAAGACGTGGAGCTGTTGAGGCAAAGATTCGGAGCTGATGGGGCAAAGACATGGAGCTGTTGGGGCAAAGATTCGGAGCTGATGGACCAAAGTTTTTTATCCAGTTGTTTCATGCTTTATGATCGGTTAGGAATGGAATTGTAACAACTT
>LPNX010202111.1:3960-16513 GCA_001517045.1 Pseudotsuga menziesii
TTGAGGCCTGAGAGTCAATAAAAGAGAGTTTGCAATGATAAACTGCCTAGTTATCATACAACCTATGACACAAATTTTGCTAAGAATATTAGTGGAATTCAAACAGTTTTCATGGAAGGGATATGGTAATAACAAGGATACTCATGGACATATTTCTACTATCACTATGATGTACCAAGATCATAGATGTTGCTTCCCTAGTTGTAATTTTCCCTTGGCAATTGTTGGGTGTCAAAAAACTGGACACCTCAGCTTCCATAAGGATGATGAATTTTTTTGTGAATGGATTTTACTAATTCCTCTTCCTGCCCCCCTTCTTCTTGAAGGATTTTGAATTAAGGATATTATATTCCATCGAGAGTCACGAGCAATCTTGATGCTCTTCGTCCATGCTTGGATTTGCTTTGTATGTATCTCTCTAAGAATCAACAACACAGGTGGATCTGAATATAAACACCCACTTTGGGCTTAGTTAGTATTTTATTATGTATTTTCTGATATTAGTATGTATTTCCATTTTGTTCTTTTATTAGGACAATATGTTTTGCAATAAACCTATGGTTTTGATGTTTTGCAATACACCTATGGTTCTGCTGTCAGGTGTTATTGGACAAATGGTTGTAATTATTTTCTGATTGGAACATATCTAAGATAAGACTCGGCGGTAAGGCCTCCATGCCTATATTCCATTTTCTAACCTCAATTGTATGATTTAGACGTGGCCATTTTCATATAAAATATTGCTTATTACTGTGAAAAAAAATTGAATAATAATAATAATACTAATACTAATATATAACTGATATTTCTATATCTTTCCATCTTAAACTGTTATTATCCCTTTCGAAGGTATGGGTATATTTCATTCTTATTACATTGAGTATCTATTAATTAGCTTTAACTGAAAAAACTTTAAGTCTCTTATCCATAGTTTTGTTTTGTGAGAGATACTTCTTATATTTACAAGGCTATATTTACAATCATTCCCAAGGAGGGTTTTGAACCCTAGTCTATATGTTAATACAAGCCTAATCACCTCGTTGCATACTGATAGACCAAAATCTAATGGGATTATGCATAGTTTTAAGGAAGATACAATAAAAAAACAATGAAATGAAATAAAAGAATTGATTTATTTTCCATGCCATTAGACAACATCCCTTCAAGCCTTATTATCCCTATCGGAGGTGATGGGTGTTCACATGTGCAAACTCTATGGACTACCGAAGGCCGAAATGAATCAAAATCATGGAATGAATCCCTTGAATTATGAAATATCCTATTAGAAATTAAGTTTGGACTTTGGAGACTCAACTTTAGACATTGTTGAAAATGAACCCTCAAATTGTTACTGTTCTTAGGCCTACTAAAAAACCCCTATTGGTCTATTTTGCTAATGAAATTATTCGAACTGCTCATTAAAGGATTTGAAGATGCGATGGACCTTCCAAAAACAATTACTCCTATAACCTTCAGATCTAGACCTCTGATAACCTGTATCCACACCCTAGATTCGTTCGTTATAGAGCCCAGGCCATCAATTAGGTATCTTTCCCTAATGCACATGTGATTCCTATCTTCACCTTCTTCAAACTTAAAAATTACTCAATCAAATTCTCTGCACATGTTAATATAGTAAGGAAAACAAGCACTGCAGTTTTCAATCTTTTCTTCTTGGCTTTGATAGCCTTCCTAAAATGAAAACCTCAACCAACCATGAAGGAAAAAACATGAAAACAAAGCTTGTCAAGCAAGCCCAAGAAGTGGGATGAGAATTCAAATTCAGGCATGCTCAATAAGAAGAGTTGAAATGAAATTTTTTCAAGATTGAATCCTTTAAAATTATAGTAAAACCGAGTTTATAGTAAAACTTGAATACTGAGTTTATAGTAAAACTTTAAATTAAGTAGAGTTCTTGCTCAAAATTTTCTTTTGAGAAATCTAGAGAGAACAGGTAGAAGGCATGGACCAATTTGATAATGAGAAGCTAAGAAGACAAAGAAATAACAAAAGATAGTATGGAGATTAGATGAGTATAATTTAGGTGGCAATAGAAGGCCAAGCAATGAAACAACCTTTAACTCTACAAAACTGCTAGTAGGACCTCGACTTAATTGCTTTTTTAGAACCACGTTGCATCAAATACTTTGCAAGGTTTCTAGTAGCTACATAAGAAGAGGTATTCCACCAATAGTTATTATAGCCCACTTGACCTCATCAATTTTCATAGATAACATAGAAAACAAAGTAGTGGCATATTCTTGTTGCTACTTGATAGATCTTTCAGGGCTTTGTAGTTATCTTTTGCAATCACATCATCAACACCATCAAATTGAGGAATTTTGTTAGCTCTTGCTACTCTCCTAAGTTTCTGTTCTCTTTAGATTTTATATGGTTTGGCACACTGTTGAAACTGAGCTATCCTTTATTTAACTTCATTTGAGCTATTTCCACTCTCCACTAGTAAGTTAAACCATGTCTTCTCATGGCTTTCATATCCACCTCAAGTTCATTTGCCAATCTTGGCCAAAGATATGCTAATAGAAATTTTCATTTCTACATACCTGTGATAGTGATCACTCTCTTCCTAAGTTTCCAAATGATCTGACCTCATTATGGAAATTTTGCTAATGTGCCAGTCTTGCATGGGAGGTTTCCCATTACTCATTCTAAGCATTTCAGAGATCCCAGTTTCATGATTATAGGAACACCATAGGAACAATTCAGTACTTGTTATGCCCTCTCAATGAATGTGCTTTGGTCATTTCGATAATTAGGAATGAGACAATATTCAAGAGAAGAGGATTTCACCTTTAGGGATCTTCCATTGATTCAAAGTGAGCATAGGGATAGGCATAATCAATCCAAAATAAAAAAACCCACAATCCAAAATCACCAATGACAATGAAGCAATAAGTCATGATAGATTTGATGGGGCTACCAAGGAGAACTCAAGAATGAGTGGGGCCGAGGGATGGCCCTCCCAATGAATGTTCTTTGGTCATTTGGATAATTAGAATTGAGACAATATTAAAGAGAAGAGGATTTCTCCTTTAGGGATTTTCCATTGATTCAAAGGGAGCATAGGGATAGGAAAAATCAATCCAAAAGAAAAAAACCCACAATCCAAAATCACCAATGGGGAGGGAAGGAATAAGTCATAAGAGATTTGACAGGGTTACCAAAGAGAACTCAAGAAGGAGTGGGGCCGATGGATGGCTCCAGTTGTAGGACAACACCAAAATCAATTTCAAGTTAGGGATAAGCAAAGGTAACAACAACCAAGTAGAATTAATGGCAGCTATTGAATTAATATCTCTTGCAAGGGAGCATGAGGTCCCATAGACATGTTCAGGGATTCCAAAATAGTTGGTTGATGGTTGGTAGGATCATTATAGGTTAGGATTATTCATTACAAGGGAGTGAGAAGAATATAGGATATGGCCTTGAGTTTCAATGATATCACCTTCCCACACATATAAAAGGAGAACAATGTTGAGGAAAACACATTTACCAAGGAAACTATAGATATATAGGCCAAAAACATGTCCATCAAAATCTAGAAGGGGTTGTAGTTGATATTAGATAACCTACATTAAATCCATTTTCTAGTTGCTTATGCTTTGATGAAAATCTTTAGATGTTGTTATTGGTTTGATGTGGATCTTTAGATGCACATCTCTAAAGATTGCTATAGTCTCTTAAAAGTAGTTATTTTGATTTTTTTTTCTAGCACATATATTCTTTCTATACCTTGAGTTATGGGTTAATGGAATCGTAAAATTGTTTGAGTTTAGGCTCAATGAGGGAGAAGCAGTAATTTTGCAAATTTTTGCAACAACTCATTTGTTATTTTTAGGTCTTGAGAAATGGCATAATCTAGTCATCATGTTTTTTAATATTTTAGGCTATGGGTATTGGTGAAGGAAACCGTTGAAGAAAAATATATTAATTGGGTGGAAGAAAAGCAGTGATATAGAGAACAACTTTGAGGAGGAGAAAATTGAAGCGTGAAGTTGAGAGCAAGATGCATTGCTAGGATAGACTAGGGTATAACATGGGCTCTTTTGTTTATTGATGATTTGAAATAATGAGTGAAGGTTTAGGGCAACAGGACTAAGGATAAAGAATGAAGTGGAGATGAATATGGATTTGAAGCAATGAGATTAGGAGGGATGATTTGGGACTGTAATTCTCAAAACCAGCAAGAAACCTGCACCAATGAATGAGGTTCAACCCTCATCAAAAATTACTTTTTTGACCAACGTTGAATGATTGATGAATGAGTAAGGGAAAGGTTGTTGGAGACTAGTTTCAACCCAATGACCTGAATTTGGAGGCTGTAACAAGATTATGTCAACCTTGCAACATAGTTAGGGTTTGATACAAATGACAAAATTCACACAAGCTTTGTTTTTTGGATTTTCTATATTTTAGATGTTTAGGGTTTTACCATTATTTGATTTTATTGGGATTTTTGGGATAAATGGATCAACTAGGGTTTACACAACAAATTAACAAACCCTGGGGTTATAATGAAACAATAGATAAGTTGATTTTGGTGGAGATTTTCCAATAACGAGAGACCAAGTGCCTCCAAAAAAATGAATTAGGGCTATGAAGTCACCAGTCCAAGGTGTCCCAAGAAAATTATTGGAGGGAGTAGATCCAAGAGAAAACAAAACATCCCCCAGTCTCTACGAGATAAGTTATAGTAGCATGCACAAGAATCCTTGTCCAAATTGATCGATGGGAGTCCAAAGGAAACACCTTGAATAGTTAAAGAAGAAAGAAAAAATCCTAATGCATGTGTTCATACATCAATGTGTTATGATGAGAAAAGAGACACAAATACAATAAGCACATTAACGCCCAAATGAAATATCATACCTCATAAAGAAAGAAAAAGCCTAATGCATGTGTTCATACATCAACATGTTACGATGAGAAAAGAGACACACATACAATAAGCATATTAATGCACAAACGAAATATCATACCTCATAGAATCCCTAGAAAAATCACAAGAGCATAACCTTGAAAAGGATTCCTTCAGTGGATCCAATGTGAGAGGCACAAGAGGCACAAGGAGGTGAGGTAGAGCTACATAATTAAAATCTCTAAGTGTGATGATACAAATGAAAGGGGAGGCACTCTATTTATAGGATCCATCCCTAATACAAAACATAAACTATGATGTTAATGAACCTACATGACAAAATGTACAAAATAATATCTAAAGAGGGCATCCTACAATGGTTTTTGAGAGATCCTATAATATCATGACATGTGGCATAGATAAAGTGAGTGCCCCTGGAAAATAAATCACTAAGTGATGTGGAAAAGTGAAGGAATTTTTTTCACCCAAGCCAACTCATCAAAATGGTCCTCAACGTATGGGGGCACACTCTACCACTACCTTCCCTAAGTTGGGTCATTGATTCCCTGGTCTTTCAAATCACCATCCGACATCCGATATGATCGAAACAAAATGTAATCCTTTCTTATCTAACTTCTCTTGATTTTTTGGTGTCATTAGAAGGGTCAATGCTCAGCTAAAAATTGCCAATGATCCTATTACAAGTTGTAGGCTCTGGGAAAAAAATGGTCAAGTCACCCCAAATAAGATATGGTGTAATAGTTGGAAAATGGATTATAATGTCTATAAATTGAAGATTCAAGTTGAAACTACAAATTGAATCTTGGAATGCTTCTACACTTTTCATATATTTTATTTTGGAAGGAAACTATTTTTATGATATGTGAATTGAAGATAGAACTCGATGAGTATTTGAAGATCAAAACTCCAACATCATTCTCATTTTCTGTAATTTCATGATTCTCAACATATTTGATGCAAAATAACTTCCATATTACTTGTTGTCTTCACTGCAACAATGCAATTATTATTATTATTTGGTCTTGGTATGTTGGCAAATATCACATAAATCTTGTGTTCAAAAAATATTTTCACTGTTCCCTGGTTATTTTTTTCTCAAGAGTGTTGAAATTCTCTATGTATTTTCCTATTGAGAGCACACTTGTGTTTATCCCTCTATTTACAATTTTATCAAATCTTTCCTCTAGAACTAATATCTATTAGGCTACAAATCTTGAAAGTTAATGTAGCAGAAAGTGTTGATGTAATTCAACAAAAAGTTAATGTGCTTAATGTAGCATAAGCACATGTACTTATTCCATAAGGAAAGCTAGTGGTTGATAACTTTTCTTGACCTTGTGCTTGAAGGAAAGCAAGCGATATCTAGCTTTCCTTCTAGAAAAAGAACATGTGCTTATTCCAAAAGGAAAGCTAGCGAATTTCCTTCTAGCATAAGTGCACGTGCTTATTCCAAAAGGAAAGCTAGCAGTCTCCAACTTTCCTTGAGCTTGTGCTTGAAGGAAAGCTACCGATCACTGGTGTTTCTTCAAGCAACAAGCTCAAGGAAAGCTAGCGACCACTAGCTTTCCTTCAAGCACAAGCACATGTGCTTATTCCAGAAAGGAAAGTTAGTGATCACTAGCTTTCATTCCACCACAAGAAAACATAAATCTAGAAACCACTAGATTTCCCTCTAGCACAAACACATTCCCAACATTGGCATACCTCTAGCCATGGCAATTGTTATGATAAAGGAACCATTGGAGCATTGACTGCATCGTTCTATCTAAGAGGAAAGCTAGCAACTTCTAGCTTTCCATCTAGTACAAACACAAGGAAAGATATCCTTCTAACATAGGAAAAAGCATGTTGCCAACAACAACATCGAAACAATAGGTTCATAGGTTTCCTTCAAGCATAAACACATGGAAAGCTAGTTGTTGCTATCTTTTCTTTTAGCACAAGTGCAAGTGCATTGCCAATAAAAGCAGAACTCTTGCCATGGTGATTGTTAGGATAAAGTAACCCCAAAGCATTGATTACATCCTTTTGATTGTGTAAGAAGGAAAGCTAGTGACTGCTAGGTTTCCTTCAAGCACACACTCAAGTAAAGCTAATGACTGCTAACTTTGCTTCTAGCTTAAGCACATGTTCTTATTCCACAAGGAAAGCTAGCGGTCGCTAGCATTCCTTGAGCTTGTGCTAGAAGGAAAGCTAGCGACTACTATCTTTTCTTCTAGCATAAGCACATGTACCTTTTCTAGAAGGAAAGCTAGCGACTGCTAGCTTTTCTTCTAGCATAAGCACATGTACTTTTTCTATAAGGAAAGCTAGTAGTCGCTAGCTTTCCTTGAGCTTGTGCTTGAAGGAAAGCTAGCGACTGCTAGCTTTCCTTGAGCTTGTTCTTGAAGGAAATATAGCGACCGTTATCTCTCCTTCTAGCACAAGCAGATTTGTTTATTCCAGAAGGAAAGCTAGCGACCGCTAGTTTTCCTTCCACCACAAGAAGAAGGAAATCCAACAACTAATAACTTTCTTGCTCCCAAAATTACAAGCTCATTATAAAAAAGAACATCAAAATAATAAGTTCGTACTTTTGCTTCTTGTAAGGAAATATAACAACTGCTAGCTTTCCTTCTAGCACAAGAACAAGGAAAGCTAGAGACAACCACCTTTCCTTCTACCACAAGCATAAGCACATTTCCAACAATGGGTAAAATATAGCCATGGTGATTGTTAGTATAAAGGAACCCATATAGCACTGCTTTCATCCATCTGAATGTGCTAGAATAAAAGCTAGTGACCACTAGCGTTTATTCTAGCATAGGCACATGGAAAGCCAATGAGCGTTAGTTTTCTTTTTAGCACAACCAAAGGTGGAACTATAACTATGGTGCTTGTTAAAGGCACCCCTAGAACATTAATTGCATCATTTTGAATGTGCCAAAATGAAAGCTAAGGACTACTAGGTTTCCTTCTAGCACAAGAAAATGGAATGCTTGTGACTTCTAGCTTTCCTTCTAGCACTAGTACAAGAGCGTCAATGCAATGTCCATACTTATAGTTCTTGGAAGGAAAGATAGTGACCGCTAGCTATCCTTATGACACAAACACCAGGAAATCTAGCAATCGTTAGCTTTCCTTATAGCACAAACACTAAGAAATCTAGTGACCGCTAACTTTCCTTCTACTACAAGTAGAAGCACAATGCAAACAATGGCATAACTCTAGCCATTGTGATTGTTAGAATAAAGGAGCCCCAATTCATTGATTGCATCCTTCTAATTATGTATCCTTTTGATTGTGTCAGAAGGAAAACTAATGACCACTTAATTTCCTTCTACCACAATAAAAAAGAAAGCTAGCATCTACTAGCCACATTTCTACCACAAACATAATGCCAACAGTGGTAGAACTCTTGCCATATAAATTTTTATGATGAAGGAACACCTAGAGCATTGAATGCATCATTCTATCTAAGGGCAATGCTAGGAACCACTAGCTATCCTTCGAGCATAAACACAAGGAAATCTTGCAATTGATAGCTTTCCTTCTAATATAGCCACAAGCATGTTGCCAACAACAACATCATAAAAATAGGTTCATAGGTTTCCTTTAAGAAAAAAACATGGAAATATAACGACAACTACCTTTGATTCAAGCACAAGCACAAGTGCATTGCCAAAAAAGGAAGAACCCTGGCCATGGTGATTGTTAGGATAAATTAACATGAAATCATTGAAGTATTCTTGAAGGAAATCTAGCGGTTGCTAGCTTTCCTTGAGCTTGTTCTTGAAGGAAAGCTAGCATTTGCTAGATTTCCTTCTATCATAAGCACTTGGGCTTTGTGCTTATTTCATAAGGAAATCCAGTTACTGCTAGCTTTTCTTCCACCACAAGTAGAAGGAAATCCAACAACCGATAGCTTTCCTTCTCCCAAAATCACAAGCACATTGTCAATAAGAACATAAAAACTATAGGTTCATACTTATAATTCTTGGAAGGAAATCTAGCGATTGCTAGCTTTCTTTCTAGCACAAGAACAAGGAAAGCTAAAGACAAGCAACTTTCCGTCTACCAAAATTGGAAATGCATTGCTAACAATGGAAATATTTTTGCCATGGTGATTATTAGGATAAAGGAACCCATATAGTATTGATTGCATCCTTCTGAATGTGCTAGAATATAAGCTAGCAACCACTATCTTTTATTCTAGCACAAGCACGTGGAAAGCTAAGGAGAGCTAGTTTTCCTTTAAACAACCAAAGGTAGAAATGTAACTATGGTGATTTTCAAGACAAAGGTGCCCCTAGAGCATTGATTGCATCATTCTGATTGCGCCAAAAGGAAATATAGGGACCGCTAGGTTCCTTGTAGCACAAGCACATGGAAAGCTTGCAACTTCTATCACCAATACATGAGCATTGAGAACAACAACATTAACACAATATGTCCATAATTATACTTCCTGGAAGGAAAGCTAACAACCGCTAACTTTCCTTCTAGCACAAACAACTAGGAAAGCTAAAGAACAATGACAAAACTCTAGCCATGGTGATTGTTAGAATAAAGGAACCCAAATGCATTGATTGCACCCATTTTATTGTGTTAGAACAAAAGCTAGTGACCACTAGCTTTCCTTCAACCACAAGAAAAAAGAGAGCTAGCAACTGCTAGATTTTCTTCTAGCACAAGCACATTGCCAACAATGGTAGAACTTTGGCCATGGAAATTGTTATGATAAAGGAACCCCTTGAGCATTGACTGCATCCTTACATCTAAGAGGAAAGCTAGCAACCACTAGCTTTCCTTCTAGCACAAACATAAGGAAAGCTAGCAATTGATATCATTCCTTCTAATGCAGGCACAAGCTTGTTTCCAACAACAACACTAGAGCAATAGGTCCATAGGTTTCCTTCAAGCACAAGCACATGAAAAACTAACCACAATTAGCTTTACTTGTAGCAAAAGCACAAGCACATTTCCAACAAAATCAAAACTCTCGGCATGGTGATTGATAGTATAAAGTAACCCAAATCATTGATTGCATCTTTTTGATTGTGACAGAAGGAAAGCTAATTTCCTTCAAGCACAAGCTCAAGGAAAGCTAGTGACTGTTAGATTTCCTTCTATAATAATCATATGTTCTTATTCTTGAAGGAAATATAGTGGTTTCTAGCTTTCCTTTAGCTTGTGTTTGAAGGAAAGCAATTGACCGCTAGCTTTTCTTCTAGCATAAGCACATGTGCTTATTCCAAAAGGAAAGCTAGTGACCTTTAGCTTTCCTCCCACCACAAGGAGAAGGAAATCCAACAACTGGTAGCTTTCCTTCTCCAAAAATCACAAGCGCATTGTCAACAAGAACATCAAAAAAATAGGTTCATACTTACGCTTCTTGGAAGGAAATCTAGCAATCGCTAGCTTTCCTTCTAGCACAAGAACAAGGAAAGCTAGAGATAGGCAACTTTGCTTCTACCACAAGTAAATGAGCATTTCCAACAATAATATGGCCATGTTGATTGTTAGGATAAAGGAACCCATATACCATTGATTACATCCTTCTAAATGTGCTAGAAGAAAATCTAGTAACCACTAGATTTTATTCTAGCACAAGCACATGGAAAGCTAGCGAACGATAGCTTTTGTGTTAGCACAACGAGAGCTGTAACTATAACTATGGTGATTGTCAAGAAAAAGGCACTGTTATAACATTAATTGCATCATTTTGATTGTGCCAAATTCATGAATATAACAGTTAAAAAGGTCCATCAATAGCCCACTGTTGTTTGGAATCTTTCCACAAGCATACTCATGCAAAAATCTCGCAAGATCCAAGTGATCAAGTTGTTGGAATAAAATATGAAATGTACTGAGAGTAAGACCATTATCAAGACAAGTATCCTTAGCATTGAAGAAAAAGGTTAGCGCTTCTTCTATATTCCCTATCCTCTCAAAAACCAAGGCCTTTAATGACCTAGAATATTGACACTGCAGAGCTTGAAATGCATTCTGAAGCACTCTTGCAGTTTTAAAGATGATCCTGGGAAAAATAAGAGGTGATTTGTACTGCGATGTCCAAGTACTGACAACTGAGACTAAAACTAGGAGTTGAGGTTTGCAAAGCTTTGAAAGCAACACAAGCTAGAATAAAAACTCTATGTTACTGGAATAAGAAACCTTTGTAGAAAAATAACTATTCTGGAAGTTTCAACAAAGGATTAAGCTTGCAATTAAATCAAAATAACAGAGACTTGTAACTTGATTCTATGGCAGAATTATATGTCTATAGTAAATGGCTTGAGAGGATGAAACTATTAAATGTAGAAACATCAGTAAAGTGAACATATAGAAGCTGACCATCAAACAAAGCCTTTGCAACCGCCCCTAAAATATGAGAGATGCTATGTTCAGAAGCCAAAATTAGAAGATGGCTAGAACCTTGTGTTGTCACCACCTTTTATTAAAGATTACCCTTGTCAACGATTGTTTTTTTTTTTAAGCCCTACCAGCATCAACACCTACCTCTCATTAGAGGTGGACATTCAAGCATCTTTTAGATCTCTTGCAATGGCATAAGGTCAAATGGGTTGATCATCATCAACTTCTTCACCAATTAAAACATGTCTTGGAGAACCATGTATACATGGCCAAAGAAATTCTTGGCAAATATATTTGTCTTTGGGACCAAATGGAATATGAACAATATCAAACTTGATAGCTTCTCCCACTTGTGCAAAACCATCAAAGACAAATCCAAAATAGTTTCAAACAATTGTAGTGGTATAAACACAACCTTCAAATTCACCATTGGTATGCCATACCCATATCAGCGATGAAGATATGTTGTGGTTTTGTCTTTAAGAACTTTATTGTGCCACCTAGGTTAAATTTATGTCAAGAGAGTGTAATTTCCATCGGATTGCTAAGTGTAGAGAGGATGCTATTGTCAATTGGAATTTTTTTCTCTTTCCAACTTCTAACTCCATATTTATTGTCAATCTTTGAGATATGAGTTGTAGGTGATATCATAGAGCGCTAGAGGGCCATATTTCATCAAAAGCCAATTCCATCTTGATCCATCCTGCAAACTATATAATGCACTCATGAATTAAGGCATCATATTTACTTCATGATCATTACTCCTTTCCTTAAAGGCATCAGATTTACAATCATTAGCCCCTTAGTCCTCGAGTTTCCAAATGATTCGACATCATCATGCCAACTTTGATGGGTTTAAAATAAGGTAAGAAGAAAGTATGTTATGATAGGCATTCATGTAAATATATAAAGAAAACATTTTTTTTCTAAATATTGTATTAATAAAGAAAAATGGATTTTCATGTTAAAAATAATGCAACGTAAAGCAAGCCTTATTTAGCTCTATGACATACCAAAGAATTCTTAACACGGGCACAACTTGCTTACAACCAAAGCATGCTTATGGAAATCACCAGGGAAACAAAGCATGTACACACATTGACAAATCTTGAATATATATATATATATATATATATTAAATTGTTAAATAAGAAGGTAGGAATATCATGTAGATTAAAGAAATTTCTTATTTCTTTTGTTGTTTCAATTCCTTTGTTGTTTCAAGCATTTATTGTTCTTTTTCTTTCATGGTAAATGGTTTGAAAAAGCATAGTTATGGATCAATAATTGTTACAA
>LPNX010202120.1:0-68507 GCA_001517045.1 Pseudotsuga menziesii
AAAATTGTTCAAACCTGAAAGGTTTCCCCAGCGCGGAGCTGGTCCAATCCCATCGGAGGCAGATGGGCCAATGGTCCGAACCAGCCGCTGGGAGGACCTCAGCCAAGATTTCCCCCGATTCTCGGAGGAGGGATTCAGAGACCAAAAATCTATCCAGGCGAGAGGCTACCAGATGAGCCCCCCCCCTCTTGTTATTCCACGTAAACCAGCCGGTGCTAGTTTCCATGTCCACAAACGAGCTACCTGCCTGGAAGACCCCAAAGGCTTCCTGAAATTTATCCAATGCCCGCCTGCCCCCCTTTTTTTCCCCTAGGTTAGAAATGAGATTAAAATCTCCACCAATTATCCAGTGCCCTCCATCGCCTTGGCTGTTAGTCCATTCCAAAAAATCAAGGAATTCCTGCTTCTCAGCAAAGTTGCTCGGGCCATAGGTGTTCACCAGAGTACCCGTCGCTCCTGTAATAAGGTGCCGGAAGTCTGTAGAAAGGGAGAACTTGTTGGCTCTCCAGTTGGATAGATCGATTATCTGAGGGTTCCATAGGATTGCGATGCCCCCCGATTGCCCCGTTGCATCTAAGGCCATCACCCGGCTTCTTTTCCATATTTTATTGCTAATCTTGTCCATGCTTTCAGAGCTGCATTTCGTTTCCTGCAAAAAAAGGATGTCGGGATTTTCCTCTTTGATTTTCCGATCTAAGGCTTTCCACTTCCTAGGGTTGCCACAACCCCTTATATTCCAAGAGATGACTTTCATTGGGTAACTTTGGAGACTTCAGAGAAGGCCGCCCTGATCGTCGGATACTGGCCTGATTCAATTAGTTTCACTCCCACCTCCGCAATGCGCTGTTTGTTTGATTTCCGTCCTCTGCGTTGTTCCTCCTCCAGGGGTTTTCGTTTATGCCCAGTCTGGGGGTCCGGGTCAATTCCAAGTTTTGGATGAGCCCTTGCCTTGATAATAGCCGCCTGCAGTAGTTCAATTTGCCTTCTGGACACATAGCCCTTGCCTTTCTTTCCACATTCTTCTTCAATGGCATCCAGATCTAGTTCCCCTAATTCCATTTCCTCATCTGCATCTTCTTCTACTATCTCCATTTGTTGAGCCTCAGCCTCCTCCCTAACCGCAGGGATTTCGGTGGATCTTTCGACCCTTTCTTTCTCCTGGGGCATGCCTTCCTCCTCCATGCCTTCAAGGGTCTAGAAAGCATTCTTGGACCGAATCTCCTTTTGGGGGGCCTCTTTCCGAGGGTTTACCTGCCCCTGAGCCCTGTTCCTTTTGCGACTCTTAACCTGGGTAAAACCCTCCTGCGTCGCTCCTGATTTAACCGATTTTAGATCTGTGGCAGTTGTCCTAGGTTCCATTTGCGGGCAGTTCCTCCCTAGATGGCCATACACATGACAGTGATGACACCGAAAAGGAATCTTCTCATAGTCGAGGGGTTGGAGCCAATCTTCATCATCACAGCTTAGATTTATGGCTTCTGGCAGATCCTTAGAGAGGTCCAGATAGACACAGATCCGGGCGAAGGATGTATATCGTTGGGTCTTCGTCTGTTCGGACACCTTAATGAATTCCCCTAGGGTATTCCCAATGTCTCTCAGGATGTCCGGGTCCCAGTATTCCCCAGGAAGAGAGAAAAGCCGGATCCAAAATGGGGCCACCGTCAGGTCTTCTGTTTCGGGGTTGAAACGTTCCTTCCATGGTCGGAGATACAGACCGGTTGAGAAGAAGAAATAGGGCCCTCCCTCCAGAATTCGGTCCCTATCCTCCTGGTTGAAAAAATTTATCGTGAAGAAGCCCTTGGAGCCCAATTGCAGATCATAGTGACCCTTGGGGTTCCACACGCTGTCGATCCACTTAATCAGGTCTTTCTCCTTGGGCCATACCCCCACAAATTTGCCTATCAGGGCTTTCTCCTTCCATAGCTCGATCGTACCTCGGACCTTCTCAGAGCTAATCTGCACTGAGGGGATGAGGGGGGCTTTTGGCAGACAGCCACCCGTCCCCTGCCTGCATCCTTCTGGCCGAGGCGCCGATTGGACCTTTCCTCCTGTCGCTGCTCCCTCCGGCCTCCCCGGCCCAGAGGAGCCTGCCTCCATCTGCCCGATTCTCCTGAGGGCTAACCGCTCAAGGAAGCGAGCTTCTTCCACGGCCAAAGGCCTCGCAGATAGGGCCACGCAGAACACCTGCACCGCTAGAACCCTACCAACATCGCTCGTCCAGCCCAATCCAACCACCCCCGGTCCGATGCTACAAGTAAAATAAAATGTTATTCAAGCTTGTATTTATTTGTTAATTTGTTAACATACAATGGAAATATGATAAACTTAAAATAAAATGTTATTCAAGCTTGTATAATTTATTTGCTATTTTTTTAACTAACAATGGCAATATGATAAGTAAAATAAAATGTTATTCTTGAGCTTGTATTTATTTGCTAATTTATTAACAAACAATTGCAATATGATAAGTAAAATAAAATGTCATTCTTGAGCTTGTATTTATTTTCTAATTTCTTAACAAACAATTACAATATGATAAGTAAAATAAAATGTGCATATATGGTTAAAATTGTCATGGAGATATTAAACAATTATCATTATTTCATCAAAATATTATAGTTTATGAAGTTATATTTTTTCCTAGCACCATTATGTGAAGTTATTATTTTTTACGAAAAGAGAATTGATTGCAGCAATACATAAAGATTATCCATTCTATGTTAACGTAACTTGTGGACCAATGAATTTTATATTCAAGTTTGTGCAATGGGTGTCATAGGTTGCATCAAATACAGACTCACATAAGTGTAAATTATATGCTTAAGACACCATGATTATAATCATTTTGATCTTCTAAATGATGAAAAACTCTCTGTAATTTATACATTCTTAAGGAATATTTTATTGCAACCACACTTTCAAGTGCTATTGCAATATAATATTCCTTAAGGAAATATGATAAGATGGTGTATAAATTACACACAGTTTAAATTCAATTCAAGTATGATGAAAACAATTGAACAATAAAGTTACTTACATAAAGTTATTTTTATTTGAATGTGGATCATTTTATTTAGATAGTGCTTATATGAAATTATTATTTGTTACGAAAAGAGAATTGATTGCAAGCATACACAAAGATTGGATTATATGTTAATGTAACTTGTGTCAATGAATTTTATATTAAAATTTTTGCAATTGGTGTCATAGGTTTCATCAAATAGAGATCACATTTAAGTTTTAATTATATGCATAAGACAACATGATTATAATCATTTCGATCTTCTAAATGATGCAATTTACTCTTTGTAATTTATACACCCTCTTATCATATTTCCTTAAGGAAGATTTTATTGCAACCACACTTGAAGTGTGGTTGCAATAAAATATTCCTTAAGGAAATATGATAAGAGATTGTATAAATTACAAAGAGTTAAATTTAATTCAACAAGGATGAAAACAATTGAACAATAAATTTGCAAACATTTAAAGTTATTTTTATTTGAACGCAAAGGAAGGGCGTACGTCTTTAGGGAAATATTCTGTGCACCCATTTGTGGATTTGGAAGACACATTCTCTTTCATACCCCTCATATTCCGAATTTTCTTCAGCATTCACAACATTTAATTTTGGCGATTTAAAAACAAATCTTCTTTTATGTTGCATTTGTTTAAAATTTTCTAATTCGCTTATTTTTCATTGAAAGACAATGAAATTGAACAATGTAAAAGTCCCTTATTTGGTGAGAAAACTAAAAATATTCAAAATTATATTAACTTATGTAGGGATAGATCCTAGCGAGCCATCATAGGATCATGCATCTTCATCCTGCACCTTCTTATTTCTCAAGAGTAATTAGGAGCTTCAATGACGTTGGAATGGTTACAAATTGTTTAAGAGGGTTGGATGATGCCACGCAAGAAGAGTTCAGGAACCCAGCCCCTATATGACAATAGGAACTTAGAGGAAGTTGTTTTCTAAAAATATCCTGGAGTTTACCTTTAGGATGGACTTAACTAAAATTATAACATTGAAAAGATGATTAATGAAGACTCAAAATTTTATCTTGGTGTTGAAAACAATTGTAAGTAATAAACTTTTGGTTGTGGGATAAGAAAGCAAGCTCCTATTTGAGAACCTCATCACCCCTATTAACTAGTATGGATGTGAAAATTGGGGTACACAACATACCTAAGAATCATGGAGGAAGATCAAGAAAATCTAGAAACATTTTATAATGTGTTATCATAAAACTAAAAGAAATACACCTTATCATCTATTCATAATAGAAATTGGTGTTCCCCCACCAAGATTGTACCTATGACTAGGTACCTAACGTATAAGCATAAAACAAACTAACAAGCATAAAATTATAACTAAAGAGAAGATTGAGCATTTGTTTCCACCCTTAAAGCTATACAAAATGGTGATACTTATAAATCAAGAAGTACAAATCCATGCACAACTCAAAATGGCCTACAATCCAAGCCGTCGAAAAGCATATATGGAGAAAGTGACCACTGTCACCTTAGTCACTTCTCCTAACTTCTTTAGAATCAAAACTTCCTAGGGGAGAGCCCTATTGGTCCCTGCGCAAGACACTAGACACCAAGATATACTTATCTCGTAGATTATTATAGACCAGCTCCTAATGGAGTGTGAAAAGAAAATACGAGCAAGTGCATTTACTCTTAATCCCGATGACAAAGTATAAGCAGAGTATAACTACTACATCACAATCCACAGCACAACAGTAAACAAAAAATGTTTGAAATCTATGCATTCATCATATTAATGTAACCCATATTAAATAGGTTAATCATATGTACTCATTAATAGCGAAATAGTATGATGTAGCAGAAGTTATGCAAATAGTATGGTATAAGAAGTAATTATGCAAATAAATTAAATAAACCATAAGTTAAGTTAATGCTTATTAAAATACTATTAATAAAACATGAAAATTAATAAATATTCACAATATTCACTTAAAAAGTATTAATGCATTTTGTAAATATGAAACTCAATTGAAAAGAAAAATCCCTAACCCTAACGAATTGGTCGCGGGCTGGGAGAGGAGCAAACGTTGCTACAACAAACATCTGAAGGAGCTGAGGAAGCTTGAATGGCATTGAGCCTATCGTGGAGTAGAGATAGATTTTTAAGGAGTCGCAGTAGGTCGAGGCAGCCCGCAAGGGAAGAGGTGAGTTGTAGAGGTGGCGCGAGGTCCGTAGAAGAGGAATGAGACTAGTGTCAGTAGCAGACGTGGCAGGTAAGTCATAGGTGGGAAGGTCGAGGATGTGGAGGGGTTGTGAATGCGGGTCAGAGTAGGAAGAGACGATGAAACTCGTAGAGAGTCGCAAAGATGTAGGTCAAGGTTCGACTATACGACCACAACTAGCAGTCGCTGAGCTGGTGAGAGGACCGTGAAGACAAGTGGTGATATGGCGATGGTATGATGCATGTAGAGTAACAACTTGATCGGTGGAGGCGCCAAAGGCTAGCGCATCAGTCCAAGGAAAGGCCCGAGGGAGGAATCGGAGCCAGGGTTTATCCTAAACGCAATCTTAAGGGCCACACTGATATCCAGGAGCAACGATGGAAATGGGGAGGTTTGGAATGGTTGCGTGGAGACAAAGGAAAGAGGATCGAGGGTAGGAGGTGGAGGGAGCTTGCAACAAGTTGGATCATCTCGTGGGAGGAGGTGCGAAGGTTGCACGGGCTCAATAGAAAGGCTAGCGTTCAAAAAGGGTACTTCATCGAAGCCTGTAGGGAGAGGTTGCAGCTGTGAAATGGACGTTACTAGGGAAGAGAGGTGATGGAAAGGCTGGGAAGAGACCTAGGTCGAATGTTAGCGTAGCACTGGGGAAAGGAGTAGGTAAAGATAGTGTTTGAGTACTACCAAGGATACAACTAACCCTAAAAACTAAGAACTAAACCTAACCTAAGAGACAAACTAACCTAAAAATTAACTTAGCCCAGAACTATTCTAAGAATTAAACCTAGGCCAACTTTGGGAGAGTAAATAGTGTGGAAACTTAGGGGAAACCATAGCACGATCCCTACCTAACATAGGGTTTATGAGGAGGAGGACTAACCTGGTGAGGAAGGATCCTAGGTTAAGAAACTAAGCTAAAAAAACTAAGGAAAAAATGCTAGGGAACCCTCACAAGGAGTCCTGTCGTGGTTTTCTATAGTGACAAGAGGAAGGTAAATGCCTATCATATGGAAAAGTGCAGCCCTAAGGATACCACTAACACTCGGACGTGCACATCCAACAACATCCAACAAATAGGTAAGAATCATGACCTCCTTGTGCTTGTGTTCATCCAACAAATTGAAGCATTACCAAAAGGAGAGATTCACGAAAGAATTACCAGAAAATGAGCTTGCATTAACTAGAAAACTTCCTCAAAAGGAGCACATCCATACAAATAAACCCTAAGAAGGGTAAAACAAGTGCATAATGATTTATCCCATAAGTTGTGCTTTAAAATGAAAGCCAGGAGATCTATTTATATGATATCACACTCACTTATCCTCGCTGACATGCCTTAAAACAAGTAAATTCATAATTATTAAATGTCAAGTTAAAATTAAAAGAAATTAATAATAAAATATAAACTAAGTTAGGCTACCTTGGGTATTTTCACCCCAAGGTGCCAAAACACGCTCAAATAAGTGAATCGCTCCGAATGAAAGGATGGAGCATGCTCGAGGGAGGTTGTTATTCCCCATATAACCCCTAAAATAATGTAAAATCCCTCAACTCCCTCCTCAAAGCATGGAAACGACCTCGAATGGAGGATTCCTTTGTCCAAGGAATGAAGGCCATGGAGAGAAAGGACCCACTAACTGAAAGGATAAGAGGGTGTATGAAGTGGTCATGATTGAATACTAGTGTCGCATAGCTGAAGTAGAGACCACCAGAGCATGCAAGAAGGGAATGGAGCCATGAGACACAGTAGTCAACCTTTAGGGGCCCCAGACACCAATCCTCATGTTGAAAACCTCTTTAAAAGGGAAGTCAACAATGTCGTTAAGCCATAGCACTCTTAAAGGAGGACCAAATGGTCCATCCATGACCTCCATCACTCATTAACACCCCTTCTGGTCGAACAAATGACCTTCTCTACCTGGGGTACACCTAAAGGTGTGTTCGGTACAAGTCTAGCATAACACTGGCTCCTAATGTGGGATGAGTGCTCTTCCCGGGACTGCTCAAGAACCTATGAATCTATTGGTACTTGTATCCCTACACAAATATCAAATTTCCGAGAGATTAAAATCATCTAAGGGCAGACACTTCCATCCTTCCTTGTTTGCTACATTTGGGGAACAAACTAAGAACAATAAAACTAACTAAAGGATGAAAAGACATCAAATGCAATGCACTCAAATGTGCCTAAAGCAACTAACCTAACCTAAAATAGGTATCCAAAATAGGTTAAGTGAAATCATACCACCAGTCTAACCATTTAAGTAAGCAATTCATACCTTTCAGCTTGCCTTTGTCCTTTAGTGTAATCCAAGACAATAACTCATTGATGATATGTTGAACTTGTACCAGGATCTTTATCTTGATGAGTATAGGAAACCAAACCTTATTAAGAACTTGGAAAACTCGAAACCGGTGCCATGTAGAAATATCACTTTAACAGGATTTGTTTATCCATTCTTCTAGTGGGCTTATTATGGGACACCCCCACCATACATATCTTCTAAAATATTATTCCTGAAACTTGCCCATGAATCTTGAACTTGGGAGGCTATCCATGGAATTGGACTTTGCAAATCTCGATATGTGATCCGCAATCTATCTCTGCATTTACTCAAGACCTTTTTTTCACATACAAGTATATTGCTTATCTTTTCCACAATCATGTTAGTAACCCAAATAATCCTTGAACTTTTGAAATTTTCAACAATATAATCCATACCATAAATATTATGAGACTAAGGGATGAAATTCATAGTTGTCCACCTACCTTCCTTGTCCTTGTTGAGATGTATCATAAAGGGCTTGTTGATGTAGGGTAGAGTGGGTTAAACAATGTTTTTTGCACATCTTGAGGGGAACAACTTAGAGTGATGACCTACGCTCATCATATGCTCAATATTTGCAAGAGAATCCTCAGTGCAACCCGTTTCCTTGCTACAAAATGAGTATGATGGAGACATCACGAAAGTACCACCAGAGATAGAGGGTCTCAAATATTTGAAATTTTCATCGTAATGAGCCATCTGCATATTACAACTATCTGCAAATTTTGGCGATGTTCCATTTTCAATCATGGTGGCAAAAGGGTTGAGACACTCTTCATCATTAGACTCATAATGGAAGGACTTATCATATATATTTCCTCAGGGTCTTCATAAGTTATGTCTTCAACATCCCTGCTAGAGGTGACTGAGAGTTCCTTGTCCCAAATAGTGTCAAGTTCTATATTTACCTGAGTAACTTCATCAAGATTCGTTTTCTTACTGCAACGTATGGAGACAATACTACCTACTCTCAAGGAATTATAGAGAGGTGGACCCATAAATCTCCAGTAACCATATCTATTGAGCCACGGATCTAACTGATCTGTGCATAGACCTCTAGGAGTAGAAGTAGGGTAGAAGAACAACCAAGAGAGCATGAGAACCAGAAGTTTGAGTCATAAAGACATATCATAAGATCGTTTTGTATCCTGCAGACTGCAAGGTGCTATATCCTTTTCGTTGAAGCTTATACTTCTGCTTGATAGGGTTATTGTCTTACTTGGCCAAGTATGCGCAAGATTGTCACCTTCGTTTGGGAGGCCAGTGATCCTTGAAATTAACTCGGCATCAACTGGATATCACCGATCGAGCCACACGAATCCTCTGTGAAAGAAAACTAGTAACTGTTTCATGTAAGTGTTGACTTGTACAGTATGGTTGAAGTGAGGCATAGACAACATGTTTGTCAGACCTGTGCAGGCAAGTCCGTTTTCCCACTCCATTGGCCTGAGCACCAATGAGTCACTTGTGGTGGACTGGTCCGTGACGAGGAAGTCTGTTAAGGAAGGAATAAAAAGGACTAATTTTAATGTCAAGGTTCATCATTCCAAGGTGGGAAGGAAACATGCATTAGGAAGGACTAAAAATGATTAATTTTAATGTTAAGTGTATGAATATTGAAGTTTGGTTGAAAAATAAAAATTATATAATATAGGAGTTAAACACGGTTGTTTTATATTCTCTATCTTTTTGTCATTTATATCGATAAACAAGAAGAATGTATTTATATCAATAAATTAGAGGAATGTTTAAAATAAACAAATTGTGTTTGCATTATTTTAGCTAGAATAATCAACACACTTCTTTTTTATTCTTATTGATATTGTTCTTATATTAAAGTACCTCTTTAATTTTGACAAGCATCTAAAAGTTCACAAGGATTTATCTTCCAAAGTAGGTATGTTAGAAAAAATTATCTTGGTGTTGAAAATAATTGTAACTAATTAACTTTTGGTTGTAGGATAAGAAACCAAGTTCCTATTTGAGAACCTCATAACCCCTATTAACTAGTATGGATGTGAAAATTGGGGTACACTACATACCTAAGAATCATGGAGGAAGATCAAGGAAATATAGAAACATTTTCTAATTTATTGTCTTAAAATTAAAATAAATACACCTTGTCATCTCTTCATAATAGCAGTCATGGGTGCAAGGACTGTGAAGACAAGTAGCGAGATGGTGATGGTATGCTGCATGTAGAGTCATGAATTGATTAGTGGAGGTGCCAAAGGTTAGGGCATCAGTCCGAGGAAAGGCCCACGGTAGGAATGGGAGCCCGGGTTTATCCTAAATGAAAGCCTAAGGGACACACTGATATCAAGGAGGAGTGATGGAAAGGGGGAGGTTTGGAAGGGTTGTGTGGAGACAAAGGAAAGAGGATGGAGGGTAGTAGGTGGAGGAAGCTTGCAACAGGTTGGAACATCCCACAGGAGGATGTTTGAAGGATGCGCGGGCTCAAGGGAAAGGCTAGCAGTCAAAAAGGGTACTTAATAGAAGCATGTAGGGAGAGGTTGCAGCAGTGAAATAGACATTGCTAGGGCAGAGAGGTGATGGAAAGGCTATGAAGAGAGTTAGGTTGAATGTTAGGGAGATTCTAGGGGAAAGGAGTAGGTAAAGATAGTGTTTGAGGACTAGCAAGGCTACAACTAACCCTGACCTAAGAGCCACTCTAACCTGAAAATTAACCTAACACTAACCTAAAATACCTCTAGAATCACCCCAAAACTATTCTAAGAATTAACCATAGGCTAAATTTAGGAGAGGAAATAGTATGGAAACCTAGGGAAAACCCTAGCATGATCCCTACCTAACCTAGGATTTCTGAGGAGGAACACTAACCTAGTGAGGAAGGGTCCTAGCTTAAGCAACTAGCCTTGAAATACTAAAGAAAAACTCTAGGACACCCTCACAAGGAGACATTTCGTCATTTGCTAAAGTGACAAGAGGAAGGTAAATGCCTATCCTAGGGAAAAGTGCAGCTCTAAGGACACCACTAAGACTCAGACGTGCACATCCACCAACATCCAACAAAAAGGTAGATATCCTAACCTCTTTGTGCTTGTGTTCATCCAACAAATCAAAGCATCACCAAAAGAAAATATTCACCACAGAATGGCAAGAAAAATAGCTTGTATTAACCAGAAAACTTCCTCACAAGGAGCACATCCATCCAAAGAAAACCTAAGAAGGGTAAAACAAGTGCATAATGATTTATCCCATAAGTTTTGCTTTAAAATGAAGGTGAGGAGATCTATTTATATGATCTCACACTCACTTATCTAGGATGACATGCCTTAAAACAAGTAAATTCAAAATTATTAAATGTCAACCTAAAATTAAAAGAAAATAATAATAAAATATAAGCTAAGTTAGGATACCTAGAGTATTTTCACCGCGAGGTTCCAAAACACGCTCAAATAAGAGAATTTCTCTGAATGAAAGGCTGGAGCAGGCTCGATGGAGTGAGTTATACCCCATCTAACCCCTAGAATATTGTAAAATCTCTCAAAACTCTCCTCACATTAGAGGAAATTTCAACTCAAAATGGGCCTCCTAAGAAAAATAATAAAATAATATTTATTAATTTTTGAGGAAGAAAAGAAAAACTACTTTTTTCTTTCGTATTTTCAACATATCTCCCTGTGTTTTTACTCAAATTTCTATCGAGAGAACTCGCTAGATGCAAAATTAAATTCTGCATCCAACGAGTACCCACTCAAGATACTTTTGACAGACCTCTCTACCCCAAAAACAAGAAATACCTAAAAAGTATGTCGAGTGGTTACTCGTTGGATGCAGAATTTAACTTCATATCCAACAAGCTCTCCCGATCGAAATGTTAGTAAAAACACAGGGAGCTATGTCGAAAATACAAACAAAAAAGGTAGTTTTTTTATGATACCTATCCCCAAATTTATATTAAAAAATTGTTTAAAACCTATACGGTATTTTAAATTTAAAGCAATTTCATTGGCTAACACATGATGACATGGAATTTGAATTATGGTTAAAAGGCCCATTTTGAGTTGAAATTTCCTCTAATAAAGCATGGCAACGACCTGGTATGAAGGATTCCTTCCTCTGAGGAATCAATGTCACTGAGAGTAAGGACCCATTGATTGAAGTGCCAGGAGGGTGTATGAAGTGTTCACGACTGAATACTAGTGTCTCGTGGCTAAAGCAAAGGCCACTAGAGTGCGCAAGAAGGGAATGGATCCATGAGACCCAGTAGTTAAACTTTAGTGCCCCTAGACACCAACCCTGTAAGAAGGCTAATTCTCTTTTTTTCAAGGCCCTCGATCAAGGTATGTATCTAAATCAAGGTATTCAAATCCCTCGACTGAGGTTTCAATAGTAGCTTGATTGAGGGTTTATTAGACCCTCGATTGAGCATCTAATAAACCCTCTATTAAGTGACCATTAAAACCTTGGTTGAGGTAGTTCTAAAACCCTCGATCGAGCTATGACCTAGATTGAGGTCAGGTTTGTGTTAAAATCATAAACAAAAATCCTTGGGAATGAACTTAGGCAATGATGGCATTAATTCCATTCCAACTACTTTCCCAACCACATTTCCCACCTGAATTCCTAAAGGAATTCTATATCAACATAAAACATAAACATGCTACTAATTTTATCCTTCACAATTGACTAACCTATTTGAAACAATGCTCGTGTTCTAATGCAAATTTAGCATTGTGTATTGTATATACATATTGTTGCAGGTATCAGGTTGGATTGTTGATCAATCATAATGGGAAGCAAGAAACATCGAAGTAAAATATCTACTTAGAATCAAAGCAACATCGAATAATAAGACAGAAGGATAGAGAAAGAAAGAGAAAAAAAACAATCTTGAGAGGAGAAGAAGTTGCAAATCAACCTATGATGGGAGAATCAAATTCCTTTGCTAACAATATTGGTATGATTTAAAAGTTATGCAATTTCATATTCATATATATAGTTTCATTTCCAAAGTGATCTAGTTCATATAATTTCATATTCATATATCCATATATAATTTCATATTTCATATTCATATATTCAATTTCAATGTCTTCTAGTTCATATTTTTTATATATATACATGCTAAATTGTTTAGAATTTAATTGTAATTTTGTAATTAATTCATAAACTTATATACATTGTATGTGCATGTATTCATATATATGTATTCATACTTGTGTGTAGATTGTATAATTTCATATTCACATATTCACATAATTTCATATTGCATATCCATATATTCAATTTCATAGTGTTCTAGTTCAGAATGTTTATATATATACATGTTAAATTGTTTAGAATTTAATTATAATTTTGTAATTAATTCATAAACTTATATACATTGTATGTGCATGTATGAATTCATATATATGTATTCATAATTGTATGTAAATTGTGTAATTTCATATTCACATATTCATATAATTTCATAAATTGAATATTCATATATTCAATTTCATAATGTTCTAGTTCATAATTTTTATATATATACATGTTAAATTGTTTAGGATTTAATTGTAATTTTGAATTTAATTCATAAACTTAGATACATTGTATGTGCATGTATATATACAACCTTCTAAAACCACTTATGTACATGTGAAAGAATGGTATGTGTTGTCAAATAATTGAAGAAAAATGTTTAACCACTACACTAAATTACATATATACATAGTAAGTGTATTATAATATGAGTAACTAGTTGTCCAATGAAATTAGAAAATGGTTGATGAATATATATAATTATAGTGCATAGTATATAGTTCTAAATGAATATGCATATATCCATTAGCCTCGCATACAAATGAATTTTATAATTTGATAATATAGCCTCACATAAATGAATTATAATTTGATAATATAGCCTCACAGATATATAATAGTTATGTTATAAATTACAAAGATTGTTCTGAATGGGAGTTGATTGCACCATCATAGGTTGACTTGCATCTCCTAGTCTTAACATTGCACTTATTTTACTCATCCTTTCTATATCCCTATCTCTCATTTCATCGATTTTAATATGATTTTAAATTCATATTCGTATATTCATTTTCATAGTGTTAAAATTCATAATTTATATATATCCTATTACATACTAATATTTCATGTTTTATGTTACACATTGAATATTCTATGTTACACATTATATGGTGTATGCATATATGTTGATATTTCATATTGTGCATTGATGAAAATTATTTAAGTTTTTCAAATTTAATTTAAAAAAAAATGGTTATCACTCATATTAATGAACATACAAAAACCTTTCCATAGAACTCCTATAATGATGATAATTAATGTTGTACAATTTGTATTTCATATAGAAACTAATTGTTCATAACAACTCACATAACTTCAATAGTTGTGTGTACAATGATTACTGAAATATAGTATATGTAGAATAAATGGAAAGCCTTTGTAGAATTTGGTTCAGGGCTTTGTACACTCTAAATAAGATCATGAATAATTTATAGAAAAAAAAATTATTGAATATATTGCATGTTTAAATTTATTGATATTTTTGGTGACAAACTAACTTACAAGTGACGCACTTGATTGAACTTAAGCAATCTTCAGTAATCATCTACAAATGACCAAGAATTATATGGCTTTAAGAATTGATGACAATGATGATCTCAAATAAAATCAACAACTATGAAAAATTCAAGAATTCATTAGCCTTGAATATGAGATGTAAGAGATCATCGTAAAGATATGAAAATCAATACATTTAGAAAAAAATCAAGCTTGTATAAATATTTTCTATTTTGTTAACAAACAATGACATTATGATAAGCAAAATAAAATGTTCTTCAAGCTTGTATTTATTTGTTAATTTGTTAACAAACCATGGCAATATAATAAACATAAAATAAAATGCTATTCAAGTAGGTATAATTTATTTGCTCATTTTTTAACTAATAATGGCAATATTATAAGTAAAATAAAGTGTGCATCTATGGTTAAAATTGTCATGGAGATATTAAACAATTATCATTATTTCATCAAAATATTATAGCTTATGAAGTTATAAGAGTTAAGCACGGTTGTTTTCTATTCTCTATCTATTTTGTCATTTATATTGATAACTTTAGAGGAATGTTTAGAATAAACAAATTGTGTTGGAATTATTTTAGCTAGAATAATCAACACACTTATTTTTTATTCTTATTGATATTTTTCTTATATTAAAGTACCCCTTTAATTTTGGCAAGCATCTAAAAGTTCACAAGGATTTATCTTCCAAAGTAGGTATATTAGCAAAAATTATCTTGGTGTTGAAAACAATTGTAACTAATAAACTTTTGGTTGTGGGATAAGAAAGCAAGCTCCAATTTGAGAACCTCATCAGCCCTATTAACTAGTATGGATGTGAAAATTTGGGTACACTACATACCTAAGAATCAACAAATATACTCATGAAAAAAACATAACAACAAAACTGTTTATACATATTAAATTTGTACAATCACATCGATGTATGCCTGTCGCCTCGAGGTAGGTCTGGTATCATCTACTATGAGGCAGGTGCCCCTTACATAACCTTGCTTCAAAAACATAGAAAAAAATACCTAAACGAAACCAAAATACTCACTGAAACAATATAATAACAAAATATTTTGACACATTCTGATTGTACAATTAAAATCATGTTTACTGGTTGCCCCGAGGCTTCTCTCATCTGATCAACAGCTGGGTGGTTTCCTCGATCAACACTCTACAACAAATATAAAAATAACATTATATAAATGAAACGAATATACTCATGAAAAAATAAGAGCAAAAAAAAACTCTTTTTTCAAATTATATTTGTACTATTCTAAAGATGTATACCTGCTGCCTCAAGAAAGTTGTACTCGTCTGACCAACTGCTGGGGAGATGTCCCAATCACTACCCTGTGAATAAAATATAGAAAATTCAAACAAAATTATAACAATTGACTAACGAAAAATCCTTAAGATGTTGAATTAATTAATAAATGGTGGGGTAAATTGTTGGATCTACCACTTACATAGTAACTATGTTTGTATCTACTCAATTCAAATTTTAATTAATAATAAACTCTTCCCCTGCATCTATTGATTTAATGGCACATACAAATACATGGTTTCCTTCATGCCCCTCAAATATGCAGTTGGTTTGCTTAAGTGTAGACCCTGGGTGTGTGTTTTTTATAAACCCCGCAATATTCCCAGTGGCCTTTGGCCTTCCATCAATGTAGAATGTTGCTCCTTTATTTTGATCTTTTTATTTTTGCTGTAAATAACTTGTTGATAACCCATATATATGCATACTTATTGTATATTGGACCAAGCACATCCAATCTTTGTATTTGTAATGTGGTCCAATATACTCCATCAATTCTGTACATCTGTCGTAACTAACCTTTATGCTATCCATGCAAAACAACCCCAAACCATGTAATGACGAAGGTACAATTTGATATATCCTCTCATTCACACAAAAATCTATGTTCACTTGAGGAATATCCCTAGGTACGCATTGTTTCGCTATATTTTTGTTCCTTAAGGGTACCTCGATGTCGCCTATTGTCTCATCATCATAGGAACATAACACCCCTTCAGCAAGAAAAATTTCCATTCATTTATGGAATTTTCTTCTGATCTTATGACATCTAGTTGATATATCCCTTGCAGAACTACTTTATGTCTCACTTTCTGTTATCACCGGGATTGAGCCCATAGGATGGGCAAAAAATGGTTGTCTCCTGAGCAACAACAGAACCTCTTTAGACTGCGCCCCTGGCCCTGCACATTCAGAGAGGGATATCTGACTTGTTTTTAGGTTTACCTTTTGTAGGATATTCAATCAAGAATGGTCAAGAGGCCAAACTCTTGAATGGGGAGAGTGTGTTAATGTAAGATGTAGGTGGGACTATCAGAGTAAGGAATCATTGGGAAATGGAGTCGAAGGTCCGAAGAGGCAACATATTGTAGGGGGTAAAGAATGGCGTAAATTTACAAATAGAGGTAGGATAGTTGTTGATCTTGCAATTAGGAGATATTCAGCGGGTGATCAATAGATGAGGGAACAGTCCATCATGCAGAGCACCAACAAGATGAATTCTATGTAACTTTAGAAAAAAACTTAAATGAATATCTGAAACAACATACAGAGCATAGCCTGTATGAATTCCAAACTATTATACACTCATTTTAGACATGAAATAAATTAACAAAATGGAATGAAAACGAGATGAACATTTCACATAAAGAGATTACATATTGAAAGAAGAAATGACACAGGAATCTCTGTCTTGAAAGGAAATCCTTCCTCTGCAAATTTATTCATAACACAAAAATCAGAGACTAATTACAATCAAGAGCCTCATCCATTGAAAGTTTCCCAACCAACCCTTATCTCCCTCTATTGAGAGTGTATTTATACTATTTCAGCACTGAGACTATTCTTCAAAACCAACCTAAAAACTATTTCCAATCGCAATCAAATAGTAACAGTCTAGAGAGTGGAACTATCCCCATGATTTACAAATGTGAATAAACATCATGGAGCTATAGCACATGGTAACGTGGACTGACAACACAGAGTTGTATTTATCATGGTACGTGAAATTTATCCATGTGTTTCCTGCTGAAGGTCAGTTGTTGACTCAGACCATTTCAGACATACCTTTCTACCTCCAAATTCTCTTCTCTTGATATAACGAGCAACTTTATATCGCGATGTGTTCTTACCCGTTGATTTAGATTAACCTTCCCATGCAACCATCGATCTAAGTGGGTCCTATCACCTCTTCATGAATCAGGATCTTGATGTTGTCTACGCTAGTTTAGATCGCAAAAAGAACCATAGCTGTAGATCTACCTCTACTCTTGTCGTGATCATTGATTCTTTGCAGCTAGTACCACTTTTCACGATTTGGAATCATGACTTCCTATGCACAAGTTTGGATTTTGAAATCATATGGGGTCGTAGATATGCTTCTACTTTCATCCCTGTCATCAGATACTTTTTCCTTTTAACCTATTTTGTGATGTAGGAAAGTTCCTTCGATCGAGCATGTTTGCTCAGCGAAACTGCTTCGGGTCGTCGATCGGGCTTCACCTTGATCTTGG
The DNA here is from genome assembly GCA_001517045.1 of Pseudotsuga menziesii. Classification (NCBI taxonomy): domain Eukaryota; kingdom Viridiplantae; phylum Streptophyta; class Pinopsida; order Pinales; family Pinaceae; genus Pseudotsuga; species Pseudotsuga menziesii. The sequence continues at coordinate 17,657 of LPNX010202120.1, forward strand.
CCCTTAATTATTTTCTATTTTTAACAGACTCTGTGAATGCCAAAATTTGACCCTTCTCTCACGTATTTTGGCCAAAAACACACTCTATCGTCGCTCCTCTTCCTTGTGCTCCCAGATCATTGGTCTACGATGCCTTTCTCTATCATTGTCACGATTGCAAGTCTTCACCTCTAGAGGAATGTATCACTCTTTATTGATCTCTTCTTCCTTATCTAACTGTATTAGAACATGAAAAATGTGCCTCTGATAATATGAAGGCAACTCACATAATTTTCAAATGAATAGGACCCTTTTCGAGCCCTGTCAAGCCCATAAATCGACTGTTGCAAATGGAGTGCTAACAAATGGCTCCACGAGGGATGCTATCCTCCCAATGAGGTAGCAAAGAACCCCCATAGACCAAGTGTCAAATCCATTGGGTCATCCCCAATATTTCCTTCGAAGCCTCCATTCTGCTCTAAACTACTGTTTTAGTGAAGTTATGTCACTCTGCAAACCATGCTCTTAGCCATATTCTGAAACTGAGAACAGTTGTGACTACAAACCTATGCTTACAACTGAAAATGAAAACAAACTAAAATAGAAATGAAGGAAATTCTTGATGATTTCCAAGATTATTTGTTCCTACCTACTCTACCTAACTTAGTGCGCAAGTCCGATTAAGTGAAATCAGACTTCCAATGAAGCCAATCAAGCAGCTTTCCTAATAGTTTTGTTCTCCTTGCGTGCTTGATGAACAGGAATGAAATACAAAATGGAAGAAGGCTATAACACATAAACTAATCTTTACTATTACCATTACCCCATATACCAATCATTACCATTACCCAACCTTTCCATGTATTCTGCTATGGGGTCATAGAAAAGATGGAAACCTCCAGTATATCCTATCATTTGTTCATGGGAAAGCTATCCAAGACTCCCTTCCTATATTGATCTATCAGGCTGATACTTGGAATATCCTAGAAAAGGGCCCACAGAATCTTTCTCCAATGAAACATCCATCCTTTCGCTCAAAATTTATGAAACTAGAGCTTCATTTTCTTCATGTGCCTCAGCATGAGCGTCCTCCTTTTCTTTAACAGAACCGAGTAGGCATATTCCTCCTTTATGGGGTGATATTCCTGAAGGTAGAAAATTAAAAAATGTATTTATTTGAGGGATGCTACCTCCTTCTTCATGACTCAACACCTCATCACAAATTCCCGATGTATCAATAAATGGAGAGGGATTGCATGACTATTCCTCTTTATCATCTTCTCTTCCGCATAAGTTTATGGAATGCACCATACCCTCAAAATTTTGTTTCTACTTAGAGGCTTTAATCATGTGTCATATTAATTCAAAAGAGGAATAACACAAGGGTAGGCTATCACCTCCAGCACATTCACCATCCTTTCCTATCTCAACCTTCTAACTTTGGATTGCAGCTTCATTTTCTCCATTAGCAGACCTTGGTTCTATAACCGGCTCTTCAGGTATAGCCTCCATATACTCGTCCTCATATTCATTGTACACACGTACACTGAAATCCCTTCTAAAATTGTCATTAATGGACCGGGTGCTGAGCAGATTGCAACCTTCAGAAAACAGGCCTACAAAACCATTTGTTTCTATATCAGGCTTATCATCTTCCTACCTAGCAAGTGAAAGATTTATCCAAACAGGGACTCTCCCCTTATGTTTGTAGGGCCCAACCAATTTTAAAGTATCTTTTATTTCGCCACCACTATCTTGTAGCGATAATATTTGGGATATTTTAAGTTTTTCCTCAACCTCCAAACAATCAGTAAACATATGCTATAGAGTGGCTGATTTTCTTTCCAAAAGAAGCAAGGACAACTCAGGGGGAAAGGTGCATGCATAATATATCTTAGCATCATTCTCAAGATTTTGAACCTCCTTTGGCATGTTATAATAAAATATTTTAAATCATCTGTCAAAACTAGATATGGCCTCACCCTCATTCCTCTTTAGGGAATAAAATTCTGAAAGGATTTCAAACAGTGGCCTTCTCCTACCTCAAAACTTTAAAAAGGCGCAAGAAAACTCTTCCCAGGTATTGATGGAATTAGGCTGCAAGTGTTTAAACCATTCTTTAGCATTTCCTTGCAAATACTGGGAAAAATTCCTCATGCAAACATCATCATGTTCTATCTCAAAAAGGTCAGAGAAATGTTCAAAGGCTTGTAAATGTTTCTTAGCAGTGAAGTCTTTGGATTCTCCATCAAATTTGGGGAGGTACTTGTAATGTTTCACCGGATAATCATGGAGGATAGGAGGAAATTGTAGTGGTTTATACCGGCTTGGAAGAATCGGAGAGACCAGGTTAGGTGCAATAGATACACTATTAATCGAGGTTTCATGAGGTTCACAGGGGTGACCTTTAATGTCATGAGCTTCAGGAGAAAAATATTGTTCAAAATCAAATATACAAGACGATGCAATTCTTTTGGTTTGTAAAGAAGGATAAATAAGAATATATTCATAGCTCTGTTCCAAACGAGTTGAACCATAGAAGGTTGTTTTGATAAATTTAGGAAAGGATAGGAACAAACTTAAAAGACAAGACAAGGAATCTTGGAAGAGACGTGAAATCGAGTATCTTAACCTTTCACCATGCATTTTTGGGCCTAACAAAGAGTCCATTCTCCCTGGTAGAACCTGTTAGTTTTTCTAACCATTTGATTTTTGGATCATAGCACCAGCGGAGTTGCCGAAGTCTGAATCCTTCAAGAGTGGAGTCGCCAAGTGAAAATTTCTCAACCGTCTTGATGTTTGATCATTGTTCACCATCAACAACCATATCTAAAACTATGTCGTTCTTCCCAGGGATGATCTTCAATCTCATCCTCGACAATGGTGCCAATTTGTTAGTGTCAGGATTGAGCCCATAGGTTGGGCAGAAAATGGTTCTCTCCCAGGAAACAATAGAACCGCTTTAGACTGCACCCCTATCCCTACGCAGTCAAAGAGGGATCTCTCACTTGTTTTCAGGTTTACTTCACATAGGATATCCAATCAAGAATGGTCAAGAGGCTAGACTCCTGAATGGGGTGGGTGCATTAAGGTAAGATGTAGGTGGGACTATCAGAGTAAGGAATCATTGGGAAATGGATTCAAAGGTCCGGGTAGGGAACATGTTGCAGGGGGTAAAGAATGGTGTAAATTTACAAACAAAGGCAGGATAGCTGTCGATATTGCAATCAGGAGATATTCAATGGGTGATCAGTAGATGAGAGGGAACAGTCCATCACACAGAGCACCAATACAATGAATTCTACATAACTTTAGAAGAAGACTTAAATGAATATCTGAAACAATAGACGGAGCATAGCATTTATGAATTCCAAACTGTAATACACTCATTTCATACATGAAAGAAATTAATAAACTGGAATGGAAACGAGATGAACACTTCACGTAAAGAGATTACATATTGAAAGAAGCAAAGACATAGGAATCTCTGTCTTGAAAGACAATCCTTCCTTTGCAAATTTATTCATAACATGGAAATCAGAGACTAATTATAATGGAGAGCCTCAGCCCTTGAAATTTTCTCAACCAACCCTTATCTCCCTCTATCAGGAGTGTATTAATACTATTTCGGGACTAAGAATATTCTTCAAAACTAACCTAAAAACTATTTCGAGTCACAATCAAACAACAACAGTCTAGAGAGTGGAACTATCACCACAATTTACAAATGTGAATAAATATCATGGATCTGTAGCACGTGGTAATACGGACTGACAACATAGAAGAGGTACCATATGACCTTTGGTACCCTACTTCAAGTGTACTCAACTTCATGCATCCAACAAATATTAGATCTATACTTCTTTCATACCAAGATACTCCAAGACTGAATTTATGAACATAATATATAAACCTAGCATGTTTTCTAGAATGGTCACTTTAGAAACCCTAGGTTTTATTGTGGTTACCATAAAAAAACATAAAATAAAGTTGAGCACAATTAGAGTACAGAACCAAAGGTCATGTGGTCACATAATAATAAAACAATAAATGTAATAATGTTAAGTGATCATACCAAAGGTGGTTAAGGCACCACACGCAATAAGGGCACTAGGACCAAATAGAAGATGAAGTACCATAAGTCAACAAAAGGTGTCACAAAAATATGGTAAAGAACCCCACCATACCCACAAGACCAAGGTGGAAAAAAAACCCGTTTTACCAATAGGGCCAACAAGGCCAATGACTTTCATCTTTTCTCTCTCTCAATTTATATTGTCACATATATTTTTATCATCATTGTATAAGCAGAAGTAAATAACAAAGGTAGATCTAGAAAAGTATTGTTGTAATAAATTCATACATAATTTTCATCTCTTTCAACATTAATGCTCCACTTATCACTATTAGAATTTGAATGCCATTTAGATCTTCAAGAAGATAGTTCTAATAATGTTTGCATCAAATGGAGAATGAAGATACAAAGTGAACAAAACAAGCCACACAAGAAACAGACAAGTATTGCTCAAGAATTTACAGTATCATTCACAAATACAAAAATATGGTGTTACAATAGTTTACATAGGAAAATAATTTGAATGCATGACATAAAATTTGAATCTATCCACTGGATCTGACTATAGATAACTTACCATATAACTCATGGTGTCTCAATCAATGTCGGAGTCCAACAGATAAACTCCCAAATGTCCAACGACCCAAAAAATTAGTGACAGCTAATTAACTCTATGCAACTGAGTGTGGTACGTGGGAAAAAGGGCCTACTCCACATGCAACCATGCATTATCCATGCAAATCTTGCACTAGCTAACTAATTGTGAACTAACTGAAAGTAACTGGGGGTTAGCTAAGAATAACTAGTACTAACTCCAACTAACTGAAGTAGGTTGGTGTCGGGACCCCCAATGGCTCCTAAAATGTAGGGATTGGTCTAGGAGGTGCCCAAACTTATGCATGCACATGCAGTAAGTGGAATTTAACCTCTAGTAGTGTTTCCCACACTCCAGTGACTAGTACATGTGGACCCAATGGTAATAGTGAAACCAATTAATTAATTAAGGTTCCTAAGTTAGGCTAAATAATCTAATAGATAGTATGGTCAAGGGAGGATTAATAATCCTAACACCACCCCTGAATCCACTTGGACAGCTGTGGGCCCTAGTAACAAGACCATAGGTCACCAAAATAAATTCTAAAAGATAGATTGTTGATTAATGCAACCGAGAAAATAGGGGAAAACCTCATGGGAAAAAAAACCCTCAAAATAAGTAGCAATACAAATTTTGAAAAAAATTTGTGAAAATTTTTGCTACTATTTGAAACACTATGCAATAGCAGTATCTTGGTTCTATGCAGGTGAACCCATGAATCCAAAAAAAATTCTTATGTCTAGAGGAATCTTCCTCTTTGGAAGAAGAACAATGCACTCAACTGAATCAAAAATATAAACACTTGGATGGTGAAAATTGGACCCATGTAGAGCAGCTGAAATCATCTGAAGAGAGAGAAAAGGTTCTTGAGAATTCAAACCATGTGAGGAAAAACCAAGAAAATAATATATTGCAGCCTTGAACAGAAAACCATGAGTGGTAAAATCATCCCAAGTGTTAGGAGCAAGTCTCCAGGCGGATGCAGAATGTCTTCCTCTTTACTAGTTATGTGAGGAGATGAGCATGTGACCAAAGGTAGAGAAGCTCTGGGACTATGGAGAGTGAATTTTTGAGCTCCATAATCTGATATAGATTCATAAATATCCAATAATTCACAAAATATAATATCACCAAACTCATAAGAGAGAACTAACATCGAATCCTCAACAGCAAAATTGAAGGAGACTTGCGAGGCCCGATTTGTCACACCAAAATTGATGAAACCTGTCACAAGCAATATTGTAAGATATTGAATCTTAAAACCTGAAACAAATATTATCATATCATAAAATAAACCAGATCCAAAACTAATAAGTGAAATCAAATCCCTGGCAACAATTTTGAAGGAGACTTGCGGTACTTGATTTGTCACACCAAAATTGATGAAACCACCTACAAGCAGTACTGAGAGCTCATGAATATGAAATAATGAACCAATTAATGTCATATAATATCTAAATAATATAATATCAGACTGAAATAATTCCATATCATCTCCAAAAGTGTTGAATGAAACCAAATCCCCAACAACAATTTTGAAGGAGACTTGCGGTACTTGTTTCTTCACACCAAAATTGATGAGAACAGCTACAAGCAGTACTGAAGGGTCATGAACCTGAAATATTGAACCAATTAATATCATATCATATCCAAATAATATCATATCATATCCAATAAATTTAATATCAGATCCAAGAGTTTGCTCCACCGAAATGGTAGATGCACAATTTTCTCCTTCTTCAAAATTCTGAATATCGGTGCATGCAATCATGTAGAAATTTGCTCGAAGCTCAACATCAATGAGAGTAAATGGATCACTCCTACAACCTGAAATTATTTCCAAAATATCCAAATATTTACAAAATATAATATCATTAATCTCATGAGAGAAAATTGGCATCAAATCCCCAGCAGAACTTTTGGAAGAGATTTTTGGTACTTGTTTCTTCACACCAAAATTGATGAGAACAGCTACAAGCGGTACTAAAAGCTATTGAACCATAGAACCAAGTAATATAATATCAGATCCAAATAATATCATATCGTATACAATAAAGTCCATATCATATCCAATAAAGTCCATATCAGATCCAGGAGTGTGCTCCACCGAGCTGGTAGATGCACAGTTTTCTTCTTCTTCAAAACCTTTGAAAGAGATTTTTGGTCCTTGTTTCTTCACACCAAAATCATGAGAACAACTACAAGCGGTACTGAAATATATTGAACCCTAGAAGCAATTAATATCATATTAAATCCAAATAATATCATATCATATCCAATAAATTCCATATCAGATCCAACAGTGTGCTCCACTGAGATGGTAGATGCACAGTTTTCCCCTTCTTCAAAACTCTGAGTATCGTTGCATGCAATCATGTAGGAATTTGTTGGAAGCTCTAGATAAATGAGATTGAATGTATCACTTATACAATCTGATATTACTTCCAAAATATCCAAATAATTACTTATCTACACACCAACAACATCATTAGAGACAGAGAAATCAAATTCCTCACCCTTCTTGGAGAAATCATCGGTAAACTATGCACATAATTTATAATAGAATAATCGCTGGAGAATTTTTGCATAGAATGGAAGGACATATTTTCTTCAATAACAAATATTCGAATGTCTTCTTCTAGATCAGCCATGTGAGGAGATGAGATATCATAGATCTCATACACTTTCGGAGCAACAAGAGGAGGAGTCGCTCCAAAAAGACTTTATTCAATTCGAATTGACTGTGAGGAAGATGTTGCTTCTTATTCATCTTGAACAACTTCATCAGAGAGAGTAGAGGTTGATACTTTTGATTAAAGGACTCTCATGGTTTTGAATGTGCTCCCCATATTTCTATAACAATCCTCATCATGCTTCCCAAATATTCTATCCAGTTCTATCCATATATCCTTTGGGTATTCTGCAAACTCAATAAGGTCTATATTGAGCAAGCTTCAAGAAAAAGTCCCACATATTGCTCCATAAGCTCTATCGCCATCATTTATCCAGTCTTTCTCATATTCATAAGACTCTTTAGAAAGTCCCATAGATACCTCATAGAGACCTTGTCTCTTCAAAGATGAAATCATCTTCGACTTCCATTCGGAATATCTTGTGGATGGAGTAAGAAGAGCAACTGATAATATCGAAGCCATATGAAGTTGAACCTGCAAAATATCACTATAAAACTAAAAATGTATGAACTATTAGAATCATGATTTTCCTCTCGACATGAACATATTTGCAGGGTCAGTCACACCCTCTCCACTGCTCTGAATAAATCCAAAGCTATAAAATCATCATAGAGTGCTTCTGTGGAAACCTAGTTGCTTCTGATGTTCGATGGGGAGAAACAAGCATGAAACTTGCCTGAGAAGGATCTGATACCATATTAGAATTTGAATTCCATTTAGATCTTCAAGCAGATAGTTCTAATAATGTTGTAGAAAATAGATGGAGAATGAAGATACAAACTGAACAAAACAAACAATGCAGGAATCGGACAAGTATTGCTCAGGAATTTATAGTATCATTCACAATTAATAAAATATGGTGTTACAATAGTTTACATAGGAAACATTACAGGAAATTTGGGGTCTAAAATGGGCCTTATAAGAAAACATTCCAACAATAAGTTCTTGTGAGTTGGAATTCAAGAACCAATATAATTCCAATAAAATAATTCAACCATAATGGTTGAATTGACATATCTATCATAAAAAAAACTACTTTTTTGTTCGTATTTTCGACATATCTCCATATGTTTTTACTCAAATTTTGATTGAGAGAGCTCGTTGGATGCATAATTTGATTCCCCATCCAACGAGTACCCACACTGCATGCTTTTGACGGACCCTATTACCCCAAAAACAAGAAATACCTGAAAAAATGCGATGATGAAATCATCATCACATTTTTTCAGGTATTTCTTGTTTTTGGGGTAGCGGGGTCCATCAAAAGTATGCAGTGTGGGTACTCGCTGGATGGGGAATCAAATTTCACATCCAACGAGTTCTCCCGGTCAAAATTTGAGTAAAAACACACGGAGATATGTCAAAAATACAAACACAAAAAGTAGTTTTTTCTTTTTTCCTCCAAAATTAATAAATATTATTTTATTATTTTAACTATTATTTCATTATTTTAACTATTATTTTATTATTTTCCTTAGGAGGCCCATTTTAGACCTCAAAATTCCTCTAATGATAATTCAAATGCATGACATGCAATTCAAATATAACCACTCGATCTAAATGTAGCTAACTTACCATCTAACTCATGGCGTCTCAATCAATGTCGGAGTCCAACAGATCAACTCCCAGATGTCCAATGACACAAACAATCAGTGGCAACTATTTAACTATGTGCAACTGACTGTGGTAGGTGGGAGAAGGTGCCTACTCCACATGCAACCATGCATTATCCATGCAAATCTTGCGCTAGCTAACTGATTGTGAACTAACTGAAAGTAACTTAGGGCTAACTGAGACTAACTATTACTAAATCCAACTAACTGAAGTAGTTTGGTGTCAGGACTCCCAATGGCTCCTAAAATGTAGTTATTTGTCTAAGAGGCACACAAACTTATTCATGAACATGCAGTAAGTGGCAGTTAACCTCTAGTAGTGTTCCCCACACTCCAATGACTGGTACATGTGGACCCATTAGGCCAAGTGGACCCAATGGTACTAGTTGACCCAATTAATTAATTAAGGTTCCTAAGTTAAGCTAAATAACCTAATAGATATTATGGTCAAGGGAGGGTTGATAATCCCAATAGTTAGTATGTTAAAGTTAGTCCTTGAGATGAGTTATCAATTCCAATGTATAGAACATACACAATAAAAAAATTACAAGGAAGTTTAACTAATGAATAGTAATTAAAGAACAATAATAATGCTAGATAGATCTAGTTTGGATATTCCTTATACTCATACATTGTTTTGAGTCAGCTCTTGTCATTGTAAGGATAGGTATTCAAAATACATAGCTTCAAAGAGAGAGAGACAAATAGAGTGTTGATGGTTTAGGTTCACATTTCACAGTTGAAGCTCATGGGTTGGAGATCATGTTTTACAATTCAAAACACAAATATAGAAGCCCTAGAAGAGGTACCATATGACCTTTAGTACCCTACTTTAAGTGTACTCAACTTCATGCGTCCAACAAATATCAGATCTGTACTTCTTTCATGCCAAGATACTCCAAGAGTGAAGTTAAGAACATAATATATAAACCCGACATGTCTTCTATAATGGTCACTTAGGAAACCATAGGTTTTAGGGTGGTTACCATAATAAAACATAAAATAAGGTTGATTACACTTAGATTAGGGTACCAAAGGTCATGTGGTCACATAATAATAAAACAATAAATGTAATAAGATTAAGTAATCATACCAAAGTTGTTCAAGGTACCACACACAATAAGGGAGCTATTACCAAATAGAAGATGAAGGACCATAAGTCAACAAAATGGGTCACAACAAGATGGTAAGGAAACCCCCATACCCACAAGGCCAAGGTGTATCGTAAAGGTGGGAAAACAACCCATTTTACCCATAGGGCCAACAAGACCAATGACTTTAATCTTTTATCTATCTCAAGTTATATTGTCGCATATATTTTTATCGTCATTGTATAAGCAAAATTAAATAACAAAGGTAGATCTAGAAAATTATTGTTGTAATAAATTCATACATAATTTTCATCTCTTTCAACTTTAACGCTCCACTTGTCACTTCTTTAAAGTGGGTCCTTGAGATGAGTTATCAATTCCAGTCTACATAACATAAACAGTAAAAAAATTACAACAAAGTTCAAATAATGAACATAATATATAAACTTGGCATGTCTTCTAGAATGGCATGTCTTCTAGAAAGGTCACTGCTCAATTGCAATGAACACACACAAGGTCGCATCCCTCCACAGGATGCACTCAAAATTCATGTCTAAACAAACATGTTTGGAAGACCTCCACTTTGCAAAATTACTTACTTGACTACATTTGGATGCATTTAGAAATTATTGTATGGTGTGATATGTTCTCACAGTGTACAATATTCATTTTCCTCACAATATGGTTAAAAGTGCATACAATATCACACAGGAAAAAATAATGTACACTGTGAGGACATATTGTGCCATACACTATAATTAACCACTTGCACAAATAATATTTCTATGTAATTCAACCAGATCCACAAATAATACAAATTTTGTGTGTTAATCACTGTGAAGCCTACTTATGATATGTTAATCATTGTGAACCATTTAACAAGAATTAATTCTACTAATATAAGCATTAAAATGGCCATATTCCTAGTTCACGGTCCTATTAATATCTTCATAATTATAAGTATTTCTAAACAATCAAACCAAATTCATTTAAGATAGAAATAAGATCTTTACATTCAACATATAATTTCCTCTATAGTACAGACTTTGCTTATCATATGGCATCGATATAAGTTTTAAGTAACTTGGAAAATAAGAGAAAAATACCATATAGTTAAGAAAACCTCCAACCAATACCAATTTTAAGCAATAAAATTTAAGAAGTATCTTTAACTAAATACAAATCAAGTTCACCAATATCAACCTACCAAAATGTTTTTAATATAGTTATGGATTACTTGAATGAATTCAGGTCTTCCCTTAAACAATGAAATAAGGTAAAAAGAAAAGGTTTCCAAATGTATGCTATCAAAATAGAACTTAATAGAAGCCACCCAACAATGAGCTAGGATTTGAAGTGATTTCAAGTAAACCAAACCTCTTAACAATGAAAAAGGGTTTGAATGTAGTAGAGTTTACACTTCAAATTTTAACAATACAATTGGTGTCTCAAAGAGGCTGAATTTGAATATTATGACAGTCCACAAGAGTGAAAAATGACAGTCAATATAAGATACTGGAATCACGTTTGTATGTGAAGTGAAAAATTAAATATGAGTGTCAAATAAATTCATTATCATAACAAATAGGGATGCAAAACTTAATTTGGGTAAGGCGCGGATTTATTCATCATTCAAAGCACCATATATACGGACTTGAAAACTATGAATTTGGGAGATATAACCAACACTATTGTGTTAACGATATCAATCTTAAACCAAATTATTATTTTCCAAATCCATATCTTAGAATTTTGAATTGCTTAGGATGAAAGGGCAAGTCTAGAGAAATATAAAAGTAAAAGAAGATGGTCAAATTGGTCTCCTTCAAGGATTCAATAGTATCCAATAATATTGAAAACAAGGATCCCTTTTAAAGTTTTAAAATTATTAAAGTATATGTATAAGTTCTAGCTCAAGTCAATCACCCAAACCATGTTGAATCCATCACTATTCTTTGGAAATATAATTTTTAAACTTACAAGTATTTGCAATATATCTTGCTCATACCTAAACACATCAAGAAAATAATGCATCATGTTGATCAACATTCTGTGCTAGAGAGATAACCAAAGTTCCTCTTATTCACATTCTTTAAAACCACCAATTTAAAACATGAGATAGCTGAAATGGAGTGAAAAGAATGGTGCGGTTTGCTGAATTATGGGGAGAAGAGTTCATGCAAGTTTCTCAATGCAATCAACAAATTATATATTTCCATTAATTTTTTTCAATATTTGTATTTGTAGGACTTGATGACAATGATGGATGATGCCCCCAAGGTTTCAAGGGAATTAAGGATCGCTAGATGATTTGTTGACACTGTCTAGTCACTTAAAAAAATTTGCTACATTGGGTCTCATATTTGGTTGAACTTGGTTGAACTTGGTTGAGGGTCTCATGCACTAAACAATTTCATTCTTGACTTCAAAATATTGCAATTCATGTACAAAAGGGTCAGATGGAGATGTGGGTACAAGTTTGCAGCTATGGTAGTGTTAATTATATATGTAAAAGTTGAAGAGGCACGACCTAACACAATCCCATCTAGGCGTGGCTTGCATTAGAGGAAATTTGGGGTCTAAAATGGGGTCTAAAATGGGGTCTAAAATGGGCCTTATAAGAAAATGCCCCAACCATAAATTTTGTGAGTTGGAATTCAATAACCAATATAATTTCAATAAAATGAGTCAACCATAATGGTTGAATTGACATATTTGTCATAAAAGAAAACTACTTTTTTTGTTCGTATTTTCGACATATCTCCATGTGTTTTTATTCAAATTTCAAGCAGGAGAGCTTGTTGGATGTAGAACTTAATTATGCATCCAACGATTACCTAGAATGCATACTTTTGACAGACCCCTATACCCCAAAAATAAGAAATACCTGAAAAAACGTGATGATGATGTCATCATTACGTTTTTTCAGGTGTTTCTTATTTTTGGGGTAGCGGGGTCTGTCAAAAGAATTATGTGTGGGTACTCATTGGTTGTGGAATTAAATTCCGCATCCAACGAGCTATCTTGCTCGAAATTTGAGTAAAAACACACGAAGATATGTCAAAAATACGAACAAAAAAATAGTTTTTTTCATTCTTCCTCCAAAATTAATAACTATTATTTTATTCTTTTAACTATTATTTTATTATTTTCCTTAGAAGGCCCGTTTTAGACCTCAAATTTCCTCTACAGGTGGGCCACACTACCCTCAACTTCTTTAGTGTTAATTCCTAGGTTTAAGGAAAATGTTGTAGTTAGTGTTGAGGATTCTTCTGCTGAAGAAGATAGTGAATTTATAAGGGCATAACAATAGGATTGGAAACAATAGGACAATAGGAGTGGAAAATTTGCATAATTATATGGCCCTAATAAGTTCAATGTAAAGGGAGTAGACTCTCTCTCTCTCTCTCTCTATTATCCTTCCTATAAGACCTATTTTCTAGCTTGAAAGTAATTAGGAAACACAAATCACACATACATTGTTACATTGCATGTCAATACATGCAGACAGGTCTAACTGTGATCTAAAGAGGTTGCAATTTTTTCTTTTTATTTAGGGAAAAAAAATTCAAAGTATAACATGTCAAAGGAAGTTTTGAGGGTGAGAAAAGATGCCAAGAAGAGTTGATCTTCTTTGGGTGACAACAAGAGTTTCCTTAGTATATACATGAAATATCTTAAATCCATATCTCTAATCCAAGGGAAAGCATCAAATACAGCTCAGGTCAAGCCTTACCTTTACATTCCATACCAAGTCTAGTTCCCAATAACCTCTGGGAATATTTGGACCCTCATTACCCAGAAGTATACCCATCCCCATCAGACTGCTATTTTTTTTATAGAGAGCCTCCATAGATCCTTTCCAAGGGAATATTTAAGAAACACCAATTTCATGCAATTTTGATTTATGATTTCATGCAATTCTGGATTAGAAACTCCAATTTATGTTTTATGATTGGTTGCATCTTGATATTTGACCTCTAAACTATTCTCATGCACAATTTTCTCTATCTACATTTAATAGGAATTCAACTTGGAAACTAGCTCTTCCTTCTCTTCATTTGGCTGCATAAGAGCATTCTTGCATGCAAATTTTTTTATGACTAATCTTTCTTCGCAACAAAATCACCCTTAGTTTCAAATTGATTAAAAGATAAGTGTGTGGGTGTTTCAAGACACATACACTATGGACAAAAAGTGAGAACTACATATTCAACTACTTCAAAACAAACTAGGAAATGAGTGCTAATTACCATGTCATAAAAAAATTATTTAGAGATGATGATGACAACTCGTTGGATATTAGAAATATGAGTATTGTTCCAAATAAATCAAAGAAAAACTTTCTTGCTAAGGGAACAAAATTTGGAAGATCCATTAGTTCAAAATATAGGATAATCGCATCCATGAGGAAGAGAAATTATTCTAAATTTTTTGTTAACACATATGGAATTCTACACATTAAAAGTCTTGGTAGTGAACTAAGTTGGAAAAGAAAAAGGACTATCAGATACCCTCCATTAGAAAGGAATATACTAGCCATGGGTTTATCTCCCTCTGATATAAATGAAAACACTTGTTTTGCAGTCTTGGATGTCACTACTATTGATATTGAATAGTATGGTCCTCCTACAAAGACATGAAGTGCTAGAGCTAGGAGTATTCCATGATAGGATCAGCCACAGTTTCATCCTCTCAAAAGGTTTTCTTTTGTTTCCGAAAATAATGAGTGACCCAAGTTAGAGAATGAATCATCTCCTATCAAAGTTAGGGGAAATGAAATCCATCACCATATGATTTAGTACAGATATGGTCATAGACCCACTCAAACTCATTAAATAAACAACTTTACTTTGCCTCATTTTTAGTTTATGATTCACATTTTCCATAATCGCTCCTAAATACTAATATGAGAGATGCAGAGGGATCATCTCTTATTTGAATTAGAAAAACTTTGGTATACTGGTCAGACACACTATGAACAAGGGATTCAAGGAACTATTATAAATGTCTTGCATTAGTTGTAGTTTCATCCTACCTTCATATGCAAAACACCATAAGCCCTATCATTTGTATGTTATTTTTCCTTGTTAGCACATGCAGGAGATAGTGAATTGTATTTGATTCCTCCTACTCAGTCTCATGTTTACAACCCCTCATGTAGTGGCACTGCGTGCATTAATTATTCTACATCATATGTGTCTCCCTTAGCCCATAATCTTGTTTTTCCTTTCCTACCCCTCCACATTGACATTCAA
This sequence comes from Pseudotsuga menziesii, assembly GCA_001517045.1. Lineage (NCBI taxonomy): Eukaryota > Viridiplantae > Streptophyta > Pinopsida > Pinales > Pinaceae > Pseudotsuga > Pseudotsuga menziesii. The sequence goes on from LPNX010202120.1 coordinate 32,961, forward strand.
TATCATAGGCTCTAATGCCTCAGTCTCAACCCATGTTGAATCAACCAAAACCTCTTTATTAAGGGTACATTTATGCTTAGAAAAATGTTCCCTACCCTCATCGAATTCCCAATCCTTCAAATATGAAACCCAATGCGACATACATATAAGATGCACATCACCCAATTCATCACTTCTCTCTCCCCTAAAGACACCCAATTTTCCTAATATCTCTACTTCCATATTTAGTTATGAACAAGAGATTATATAATATTTAAACAACCCTAATTTCCCTTGGTACAATATGCACCATCATGCTTGCTTATTTTCTTTCTTAGGGTGCATTCACCCCTAGAATATATTTTGATCAGTTCTCCATCAAATCGAAGGACTTCATACAACTTACATGTAGATTGATTGAATAAACTTATACCCATTATAAATGCATTTAAAGAAGGAAATATGGTCTATATTTCTCTGAATATAAAGGTGGATATGTCAGCTAAAACTAGTGTTACTGAATACATTCTACTTGGTGCATCATGTTCCTCTTAAGAGATAGCATAACCCAATTCCCTCATGTACATTGTAATAAAATTATATTCTATTCTATTATACTATAGTGGTCTTAGTCTTGAGGTACATTTTAGGTTGTAAGTGAACAATAGTTATCAGTACTAGAACAGGTTGAGGAAATAGACTCTGATGTGATACAAAACTCATTACAAGCATATTTGCAACATAAAGGCATATAACTACATAGCCACAATGGAAGGATATCTACTACATCAAAGTCACCCAAGATTTGCACTAGATCTCACAGGTTTAGAGGACCACATTCGTATGGAAAATCAACCTTTGACAACAAACCCACATTATCATGGGAACCTGTGTTTCACATGACTAACACCCCAAATGACAACTTAGACAACTGCAAAACTGCAATTATCATAGAAAACAAGCACACTGGGTTTTAAACCTATGTCATATTTGTTGCAAACCCTCTAGCTTACAGTTAGATAAGATCTCAATTGGCAGCAATCAAAACCAAAACAAATCATTAACATGGAAAACATATACACTCATCACTCATCACTTCAATCCACTAACTGGAACCATGGCTACAAATAATGGAGCTTCACGATGAAACGAAGCATATAGGGTTTTTTTTTAATAATCCTTCACAATATTGTTGAATGACCTGAACCCAATGAGCTAACAAGACACTCATCAAGGGCACATTTTATTCAAGAAAGAGACAGAACCTAACCAATTTTGGAGGCATATTTGCTTGTCAACGTTGTTGATGTCGTAGAGGTTTTCTTTCCAAGTTCACTGATGTTGTCGAGGTCATTGATGTCGCAGATGTCTACTTGCCGAGGTCTATTTTCTGAGGTCTCCTTGCTCTTGGCAGGTTAATCTTTGTTGACTTTGCTCTTACGAGGTTGAGAGGAATGGAGCATTTGTGTGGGAGTTCTACGTAGAATGCTAGTAGGTTGGGAGGTAAGGATAATTTGGGAGGGAGGTCGCGCCAATTATGGTAAAGGTAAAGTATGTTGTGTTTTGTGTTTTTTTTAATGTTTATTGTTTATTTTTTATTCTGTTAATTAAATTATTATATAATATAATAATATTCTAATATTGTATTATTATATAATATAATATTATTATATTATAATACATAGTGTGTGTATATATTATATTATATAGTCTGTGTTTTTATTTTTTTAATATGTTTATTATAAAAACAAAACAAAAAAATTGTTTCCTAATTCATCATTTCAAAAACCAAGACATAAATTCTCTATGCCAAGACTGAAATGTTCTACACCTAGCTAAGAGTGTTCATTCGAGATGCTTGTGATAGGTGCAGTAACCAAGGTGTCTTGATATGTGAGAGGAATGACCATTTTTAGGTATAATAGTGTGGTATATCATTCATATATAATTTGTATCTATCAAGAGATTTATTCCCTGGACTAACACCAATAACATGGAAACAAAAGGGAGATTAAATAGGAATAGATGCAAGGTTAAATATACCAACAAAAAATTATTTGGATTGTGGAGGAGAATGGCTAGTGAATATGACTGGTTCTTGTTGGGAATCCTATTATGAAAGAAATATTTGGGAATCCTCCATTTATGTACATTAATGAGTGGTGATGATGTTGATCATCATGATTATGTCATAACAATGAATATGATGATGATGAGGAGGAGGAGGAGCAGGAGGAGGTCGATGATGTTGATGAGGATGAAGGTGATGATGGTGGTGATGATGATGAAGATGAATGGTGATGGTGATGGTGATGGTGATGGTGATGGTGGTGATGATGATGGCGATGATGATGATGAGGATGGTGATGATGATGATTATGATGATACCATTAATGATGATGATTATGATGATATCATTGTTGATGATGATTATGATTATGCACTGATGATCATAAAGATGAAGATGATTATGATTGTGATGATTCTAATGAGAATGAATATGATGATGATGATGACGAGGAGGATAGTGATGATGATGGTTGTGATATTGATGACGATGATGGTGGCATTGATGACGGCAATGATGATGATGATGATACCACTGATGATCATAAAGATGATGAAGATACCACTAATGATCATAGATATTATGAATATGATGAATATTTTGATGACGATCATTTTTCACACTAAAGAATATGTTCCAGATACCCATAGTATTTATTTTCTGATATTTTCGGATGTCTGTCACGTCTAGAGGAAACATTGGTCACCTCAAAGACTGCAGATATCCCACAATCTGATGTTTTCTTTGTTTAATACAAATTTTTGATGTGATATCTACATCCATTGAACCACATATCCTTATGGTGTTTTACGTACAACAATTCATACACGAAACGATTACATAATGATCCAATATTTATGATTAAGTGCATGTTTATTCCATACAGGGAAACAAATCAACGTGTACATCAATATGTTTTCAAAAAAAAAAATATTGTGGTTGATTAATATGCTTTCCTTATTATCTTTTAAACCATATGCTAAATCAATTTCCCTTTGTGTAAGATTGGTATCTCCATTGCAATTTGTTGCTTTAACCAATGAAGCCACACCTTCCCATGATATTCCATAAGCAGATTGTTCACATAGTTCAATCCATACCTTCATCTAGTCAATATTGTTTGTGATGTATAAATGAAGTGCATCCCACTCTCGACCAACTGCTTGATGACAATAAAAAATAAAATTCAATACAAATGTATATTCACTTAACAAATTATACACTCTTAATTGATGCAATATATTGAATATAAAAATTGAATATGTATCATATATATAGATAAAAAACAACAGTCAAATGTATTATATTAATTAATATCCACTAGCTAATAATTATATTTCACCTTCCTCGATCTAACTTTCCCCTTCAGGTTCTCCCCTTCAAAATTATTATTGGAGTCTGGATCACAAATGCGACGTAAATTGAGCTTTGACTCTAAATTAGGAAGATATTCACTAATATACAACATGTTTTGGTATACCATATATATCTCCATCATAGAACCCTTATCACGTGCTCGTTTTCTAACCAAACCCTTCATAAATTTCAAGTGCCTCTCAACCATCCACATGGACCTTGATTGCACAGGTCCACACAATTCAATCTCCTCATCTTGGTGTATGAGGTAGTGTTCCTGTGCATTGAAAAATGTCGAAGGTAGATGCTTCTGCATTTCACAAATGAGATGAGGAATTTCTCTCCTCCAATACCTTATATCTTCTTTATGGATTTTTTTAGATGACAACCATCTACAAGTGACACAAACCAATCATAAGATTTAACAACAAAAAAAATTATATTACATAACATGAATTAGTGCACAAAAATCAAATAAAAGTTCTACGATGAATTAAACAAATATTAGCACATGCAAAAAATCACTACTTACCTCATGTATTTCCCAAGATTATATATAACTTGTTTGGCATTGTTGTCGAAGTTGTCCGGGAAAGAGAGAGAGAGGTAAAACATACTATTTCAATATACAAATCGTTTCATTTTTTAAACAAAGAGTAGACAAACAAAATAACAACAATATGCACTGGAATAAAAAAAACAGTAATTATATGGATGCCATAATAATTACCTTCATGAAGACATGACAATCATGCGTTTTCACCCCTACAAAATCACCTTTCTCGGTTATGATATTCTTCATGTTCACACAAAATCCAGTGGGAAATTTAGTTTTTTGCAAGACATATTTTACAACATTACTTTGATGCTCTGTTAACATCCATGGAAGTGAGTTTTTATTAATTTGGTCTTTGTTGCTATGAAATTGAATAACGTCTTTCATTGCATGTTTTCCTTCTTGAATGTCTTTGCAAATTTGATAATTCTTTCTTTCTCACTCCTTCTATCCAATATTCGCCATAATGCTTCAGTCAAATTATTTATGATATGCATTATATCAAATATATGAGCAATTTTTAGGTGCTCATAGTAGGGAAACCTACTGAATTGTTTAGGATAACTTTTCATTTCTCGTGGAAGCCCATTAATTACTTCATTATCATGAAGGCCATCATGAATAATAGTTTATAAAACAATTATAGAAATCAATGTCAGTTACAGTAAACAACACAATTTAAAAATGCATAACATTTCATATACGATGATTCATACATACCTTGCCGATTTCTATTATATTGCGAATTCCATAGGTGAGGTGTCATTCTCTATGGTTTTAATGCATCCTCTTGCTTCCCAATGAATAGATTTTTTTCGGTAGTTCGATACCTGTAATTGTTAGAGAGGAAGTTTCTATACTCATCAAACACCTCCTTTCCTAAAATTTTTGAACAACGAGATTTGATATTAGGACTACAAACTACAGATGCAAATTTTCCCTTTGTCTGAAGACCTACATAAAGAGATGGAATATCTATGTCAATTATAATTCTATATAAAAAGAATGGAATATTTTAAAAAACATGTGTGCATAGTATATTAACTAGTTCATAAAATTAAATGCAATTAAAGTGGAACTTATAATTACAACTCACAAAATAGGTTAAACCTAGGGCATCATATATTGTTCATACAAGCATTGCATGGCATTGAAATTGTATTTCTCATATTGGTCTAGATATGGCATACATAGTGATGTCACTCCATAACTTTAGTACATCGTCTATAAGAGGTTCGATATATACATTCATATCTTTAACTTGGTACTTACCTGATTGATTTGAACATATAAAATATATAATAATGAGTACCATTTAAATATATAAACCATGCACAAGAGAAAAATAAAAAATATATATATGACATTAAAAAACAAAATACGACAAATGATATTCCACTACATTAAAAAAACTGTGTAGAAACAATATACATGGAATAATCATCAACAACATTATTGTTGATAAAAAAATAGGCCACACCGTATAAGCGGATCTCATCTCTGCAAATGGATTGACACCATCTGCTGCCAAATAAATCCTAAGATTACGAGGATCTTATTTAAAGTGAGGCCATTTTTCCTCCATACCTCTAAATGCATAACCATCTGCAGGCATTCGAATAATTTCATCTTGAGTTTTGTTCCTTGCATGGAAATCCATAAATTGCACTATGTTTTTGCACCAAAACAGTCATTGCAAACGTGGAATAATGGGAATATAATGAAGAACCTTGAGAGGCACCTTTTTTGTTACTTGATCTATTTGATATCCACTGATATGGCATTCCATACATTCGGTTGCAAATTCATGTTGATTATAGTATATAACATGTTCATCTGGGCATGCATGAATTGCTTCATGCTGCATTCCAATTTATTTCATGATGGCATCAAAATATTGATATGTTCGAGGTAAAATATTTGATGGTGGTAACAAAAATTTATCTATCAAGCTACAACAAATTAAAATAAAAATCTAGTTAATATCATATATAAATAATATTAATGAAAAACATTTCATCCGTATTCATTTGACTTATGAATTAACAATAAAATTATTAGAGGAACAAAGATAACCTTTATCATGATCATATATATGTGATGGATTATTTTACATACCTTAACATCCATGTAACTAATATGTTTGAAAGACCATTCATAACCTTCAAGTTCATTATCAACAATATAGCAAAGAGAATATTTGTGTTGGAGCCTTCATAAAGGGGTTCGTATGCCTTCTCAATAAGAGGTAAATCATGAACAGCATCAAAGTCATCAATATTTTCATCATCATCGTCATCATCATCATCATCATCATCATCCATTCTAACATTAAATGAATCATGAATCAATGTATTTGTACCATCATCTTCAATTTTTTTATCAGTGTGATCATGTTCTTCAATATGATCATTAACTTGTTCTCAATTATTCATAGCTCCATGTTCCTACGGTACTTGTTCTGAAAGCACTTCCTTTGGACAATATGCCATAGGATGTCTTTCCTTTATAATTACATGAAAACATCAGCAGATATAAGTTAATATAAGAAATATTAAAATAATACATACATTTAGCAAAGAAATCAATATAAAAAACATTTATAATGAAAAAATTACAAATGGACGATATTCATTCCCCCCCTTAGTGTTTCCATGTTCCCTAAAATATTTTCTTATTGTTGTGATCTTTATTCTTCTCCTCTTAAATCCCCTGCATTGACTACATGGACAATAACATTTCCCACCACCCTTTCTTTTCAGTCCATCCCACAATCTAGCAAGCAATTGTCTTTTTTGTTCGTTTGGATCAGGAATATTGCTCTTTGACATTTTCTCACAAAGAGCTTGAATGAAGACTATAGAATCTTAAAAAATCAAGCTCCACACATCACTATTTCTGAAAACCATCCCTAGAAGAATAAAATAATTTCAGGAAATCGTTGCTTCTATAAAAAACATGTCGAAATGTTTCTGTAATTTATAGATTTTCAAATTTATCTTTCGTCGAATATCTGACGACATGAGCCTAGTTACCTTTATGAAACCATAACATGTGTCAGATATCCGATAATTTATGTGAAATACGTCAAAAATATGACTTATATTTCTATCTTCGTTGGAAATTCGACAATACCATCTTTGTCAGATTTGTGAGGGACGCCGCAAATCTAACATGTCATTCTGACAATTTAAAAAAATTTAATCAAATTTCGTAATTTGAAGGTGAAATATGACTACATAGTCTTTTTCGTCGGATGACGTTGGATTTTGGGTTCAAATTTTGTAGTGTGTCATTGATGTAATCCAACACTTTTCTATGTTACTTCCAAGAAGAGTAAAAAAAGAGCATGCTTTTATTGAATTCTCTCATCCCCTTCTTTTCCCAAAGCCTTCTCTCATCCTCTCATCTTGGTAGATTCATATGGAGGAGGAAGATATCAAGTAATGGATAGCAAAGAAAAATCACCACCAAAACAAATGAAGTGAGAGCTCAACTTTTAAGATGGACTACGAACAATAGTATAAGGAAGAAATTATTTTGGAATACCTTCATGTGATGTTGGGACATTGGGTTGCTTCCTTTTGGGATCAGTCCTCAATCCAATGTCTTGTATCCCTCCCATTCGATTTGTATCCTCAGTTATATTTTCCTCCAAATTTTCCTCATTGGTTCACTTGAAATTTTGAAAAAAAACACTTAAAGGGTTTGTTTTCAAATCCGCCTCACTAGTTCTCTTGAAATTTTGAATAATGTCACTTAAAGGGTTGTTGTTAGCAAGGGGTTTGGGACAAGTGAGTTGTGCAGCATCACGGCAGCTGCGCAAGCTCATGCGGTACCGCGCAAGGGCAGATTGACACAATAAGCAGGAAACTAATCATTTTTTAATATTTTATGTATATTTTGGCCAAGTTTTGTTGCATTAGGTCAGTAGCGGTTAGCCTATTCAGTTATTAGTGGACCCTCAATGTAAAGGCATAAGCCTATTTATAGATCCATTTTGGAGAGATGGAGATATAGAGAGATAGAGAGGAAGAGTGTCATATGTGAGCATGTTATGAACAATTGTATTGCATGCGTGATTGTAAGGGATATGATCTGGTGTGATCTATCTTATGGAGATTTTCCTATCTTGACTGCGATTTTATCTGGGCTTCTTTTTTATGTATGCAGTCTCCGGTTTTGGAGAAGGATTATGTAATGTGGTGTATTTGTGCAAGATTAATATATGATGCGATATGTATGGATCAATCCTTGTCTATTGTTATAGATTTGTTGTGATGTTGTAGCTTTGTTTTGTTGAAATGACATGTTATAGATGTGATTCAGCCTCTTCCTGCTATATCAATGTGATCTGTTGGTTTTAAGTCATTATAATTTATGCTTGATGCACTATTATGTTACATGAATAATGCTGTGATATTTTGATACTATATGAAGATTGAATAAGTTATGATCTCCCTCCATTGGATCCCTATATCCTCCTCTCCCACTATCGAAAACTTGGTTCTAGCAGATCTCCCTTGAATGCTCGGGTTATACCTCATCTACTCCGCAGACATTTCCAGGAAGGTTAAAACTAGTCTGCGTCAGTGCTCAGGGAGATTGCGCTGCAGTGCGTCGACAGAGTGGGAACCCCTGTCAACAAAGCTTTGCTGGTGGGATTCTCCAACAAATGGTTTCATTGTTGGGACCAAGTCGCAATTAGGAGGGGGATATTTTTTGGAATCTGACTTGATCGAAGATCGAGGGATGGTTTGATCTAAAGTTGCAGGAGTTTGCTGAAGACAAAAACTGAAATCCTAAGTTGTTGATGGGCCACTAGTTGGATAGGTATATCCATGATGGTCCTCATGAATGGTTCTTTTATGAATTCCCTGTGCTCTTGCAGGAATGGTTGGAAAAGTTTGCTAAGCAGAAGACAAACTTTCAAGAAGGAGAGGCGAAATCTTGGACCTCAGAATTAATCCAGGCACTACAAGAAACCAGCAACAAGGCATCATGGGAAGTCAAGGTATGGTTGGATAGTATCTTTGAAGTATACATCACTGAGTTTGATGTTGATACTAATAAATCTTTCAGCGAGGTGGAAAGATAGTTTTTCAGTAGACCTTGTGGAAGGATCCTATTGTCGCTACAACTATCGATTAAGCAACTAGTCTATGAAAAGGGTATCCTAAAGATGGACCAAGAGTAGTGGAACTCTGTTGTGTGGGGGATGTAGGCATCACGACAGAAAGGGGGGAAATGCATAAGGAAATAAGGGGTAGATGGGCATGATTTCTAGTGAGAATGTAAAGGCCATCGAAGAAATAAGTGGTTGTACGAGGGGAGGAGCAAGGTTTCAAGAAAAGAGCTAGAGGATGGCAGAAGGTCTTGCTGAAGTCAAAGTGTGATACTTTGAAGAACAACCACATGGGACAAAGCAACCTTTTGTGATGACAAGGACATAAAGGCCCAGGATATGCCTAGAAGAATGATAGGATCAAACCCTAGTAGTAACATGTCTACTCCTTCATACACTACTCCACCACAAGGAAGGAATGCGCATTCTACGTTGACTTGCCTGACATGTTAGCAATAGTCTAGTAATAAAGCACCAGCAGGAGGAATAAATTCCATAATGGCAAGAGACGAAGTGATCTGGACTACTAGACAAACTATTGATGATGATGTCAAGAAAAGTCAGCCAGCCACTACTTTGAGGGGCCGCGCATTGGAATGGTTTATGAGAATCACACGCGTTCCTCAGGGAGGTACTGCAAAAACATTGGATGAGATTAGAACAGGGATATTCAAGGAATTTAGGAAGCTGAAATCCGAAGCTCAATACATTACTGAATTAAAAGAGATCAAACAATTCCCCAATGAAACAATTTGGGATTTTTATCAACAATTTAAGACATTGATGGCTCGGGTCAGTTTTCAAATGAGCGATGTTCAGCATAAAGAATGCTTTATCGTAGTTCTTGTCCTTCATATCCAAAAACCATTAATGCAGCAAAAGATTGTGACACAGAGCAAGGCTCTGGAGACCATGATGAAATTAGAGGCATCACCAGTAGGGGAAACCGCCATTGGAATGAATCAAATTTAAGTGCAGTTGGCCAATTTAACGCTGCAATTGCAAGACATAAAAAATTCTAAGGAAGATTGTGATGATCTTTGGTGCACCCGCTGCCATGCAAGCAGGCATACCTAGGATACTTGTTTCAATTTTCGGAACTATTTGCTGTCAGGAGCCCTGAGCCCGTTGAGAGGTGCTAGCGCACCATGGTGTCGCATATACCAGGTCTATGGGCATCAACACAAGAACTATGATTATATGCAAAAGATTGTTACCAAGGAAGAAATTTTGTATTGTACATTTAGTCAATCAATTGGACATGATGATAAAATTTGTTGCGCTTATGATTTGCTTTAGGAAAGAATGTATGATTAGTACTTTATGAAAGGAGAGGACCCCTGGACAACGCAAGAACAACTGCAAGTAGTACAACTAGCAGCACAAGTACTATATACACCTCTACCTCTATTGCAGTTTGTCCCTGCACAACCACAGCAATAGTTTATGGCACAGCCGCAATTCATACCATAGCCACAAATGGTGGTCTAGCCATAGTATAACCAGGAACCGCGACTGCAGTATATCAGCTACAATATGTTCAAGCCATGCAATAAGTCCAGCAGCAACCTAACCCACCATAGCAACAAATGGCCCAACCACAATTTCAGCAAGGAGGAGTCCGAGGAGGATTCCACAGGGGCTTCAGAGGTTGAGGAGGAGGATTCGGCCGCGGGGGAGGACGAGGTCGTGAATCAGTCTAGTGCTATACCTGTGAGGTATTTGGGCATTACCAGAGAGAGTTACCTCATGTGTAGTGCACATACTTTGCAGCCAGTGATCATAATGTTGAAATTTTCCCTCTGTTGATTGCAAAATGGCAGGCAGGACAAATTCCCCAATTATAAAATGCATAGAATCATAATCACCCTACATTCCAAGTACAGAACCAGTAGATAATGCAGAACCAAGTCCCACCATAGATTCAGACTCAAAACTCGCCTCAGACACAGATCCAACTGATTAATCAACCATTGAATCAAAACCCTCCTTTGAACCAGGGATCGATACTTGCCACTATTCAGGATGAGCCGTGAATGAAGGATGTTGATGTTGGCATTGCCACTCGCATTGGTATGAAAACTGGAGATGATGGACCATGGCTACAAGTTCATATCACTAGTAAGAAGAAGGTCACATTTGATATTGCAACAGAGAAATATACCTTCTTCGACGCAAAGAATGAGATCAGGAGAAATCCGGGTAAGTTACCAATTGTTGATATGTCATTTTCTTTTGATCCATCTGCAGAGGTAGGACCATCGCAGAAGTATGGTACCCCACGTAAGTTCTTTGAGAGCTGTCTATCGCTAGCAAGGGACTCGGATTCCCTTGTCGAGCTTGAGGCATTATTACACCTCCCAGATAATATAGTGAAGGATTCCATTATGAATTCCTTGCAAAAAGGGAGACCGGCAAGGAGATGAGGATGAATGTCTAGATTGGGGATTATGAGGTTGACTCGGTCATTTTTTACCTTGGATCATATGTAAACATCCTAACAAAGAAAACCTAGCAATTGATGGGGAAACCAAAGTTGGGATGGTCGCCAGTACAGCTGCATTTAACAAACTAGGTGAAGGTTCAGCCCATTGGTTGTCGACATTGAAGGTATGAAAACATGGGCTGACTTTGATGTAATCAAAGTTGTAGGAGATGGTGATTCCTATCCTGCACTGTTAGGAATTGGATGGGATAATGATAGCATGGAAGTTATCCACTTCAAGAAATGTTTTATGACATTTGAAAACTAGGATGTCAGGGTCATTGCTCTTATGGACCCTCAGGAAGGACGGCGATATATCGAACCTGTAAAGGAGAATGTTGGGAGAAGTTAGGATCATGCTTATAACATCTCCGAGGACTATATCCAACCTACTTTCAAAGGATAACTTGTATGGTGCAGCACAAGTTTTGTGTCTTTTGAATCTGAGAATGCTCTAGGAAATTGGTAGAATCGGTTGCATGAGGTGGCATTCAAAAAATGTGGGTTGATTACATAGTCTCTATGACATGTTGCGACTGAGACTATCGATTCACCCATTTATGAAGGACTGTCGGGACTATCTGAGTTCTTCCAATAATTTAAAGAAAAGGTGTTGGAACTGCAAAGTATACTGGCTCTTGATGTAGCACTAAAGGCTACTCCAACTCAATGGTGGGCGACACACAAGTAGACGATCTATGACTGGGAGCAGTGTCACAGGTTGATGATGGTCTACTTTAGCGATATAGAGTTCTATCGTGCTAGGAGTTATGATGGACGAAATGACCCTGCCCATCATTTGATTGAATGTCAAACATCATGGACATCGAGACCCAGGGATGAGTGGTTTCATGCTTTTTTTCACACACTAGAAGAGATGCCACGGTCCTAGTATGTGGTAGCAGATTTGGGAAGAACCATTACCACTTGGGAGGAGTTGTCAATTTGTTTTGTGCAAATGTTTAGCTTCCAGGATGCCAAACCCAAGGTATGTAATGCTTTCCACATTATCTGCAATGTAGTACTTAAATTCATCCATGTTGCATACCATGTTGATCCTCATGTGCATTGCTCTATCCAATCCATGATGATGTGTTACAACTTGTCTGGGGAACCTGAAGATGATGAAGAGATACGGAATGTTACTATTATAGAGTCTAAAGGAAGTCATGGTGTCACATCTCCCAACAAACTAACAGACTCGATGAACCAGCCACTGAGGATCTGAAAAGTTAACATTTGGTCAACAAAAAATCTAAAATTTGCTAATGTCGGAGAATATTGGGGCGAAGAGGAAATGGCCAAGGTCATAGATCTACTGTATGAATTCCAAGACCTTTTTTCAATGTGATTCTTAGAAATGAAGGGGATACTCAGTGATTTAAGGGAAATGAAGATTCTACTTATTCCAGATGCAAAAATGGTATGCCAGAGGCTGTATAGATTGAACCCACGGTATAAGGATCACGTGAAAGCTGAGATCGATAAGATGCTCGACGTTGGAATTATTGAAACTATAGAAGAATCTGAGTGGGTAAGCCCGATTGTGGTTCAAGATAAGAATATTGGAAAAATCCACATTTGTGTTGATCTAAGAAAGTTGAATGATGCGAGTGTACACAATCCGTTCTCGACCCCTTTTACAGATGAAGTCCTAGAAGGCATAGGTGGCTAGGAGGTATATTCATTCACAGATGGATTTTCGGGATACCACCAGATCTGGATTGCGAAGGAGGACTGCCATAAGACCACATTTGTCACCGAGTGGGGTTGTTTCCAATATACTTTCATGCCATTTGGGCTGAAGAATGCACCTGCTATATTCTCCGGTGTAGTTGTTGCAGTATTTAAAGATTTTATTCAAAAATTTCTGCAGGTATATATAGATGACTGGACCATCTATGGCCTGGTTAAAGACCATCTGGACAATCTGTGATTGATGCTTGAATGGTGTAGGAAGCATCGGATTGCATTGAATTCCAAAAAATGTACTTTTTGTGCACCCTTTGACATACTACTTGGGCACATTGTATGCAAAGAAGGTATGTTTGTTGATCCAGAGAAGATTGCGTTGATCCTCAGTTTACCACCGCCAATGAATGTAAAAATGCTCCGTGCGATACTGGGACATACAGGCTACTATCGCAAGTTTATTAGAGGATACAATGCAATTACTATGCCCATGGAAAACATGCTAAAGAATTACGTTGCATTTGAATGGACTTTGGAATGTCAAGGAAGCTTCGACACCCTGAAGGCCAAGATGGCCTCTGCACCAATACTATTTTTCCCCGATTGGAATAAAGAATTCCATGTGCATGTTGATGCTTCTTCTACTGCACTAGGGGTTGTTGTTGCACAGCTAGGTGAAGGTGACTTGAATCATCCAATAGCATATGCTAGTACAAAGTTATCACATTTCGAATGAAATTATACCACGATTAAAAGGGAAGGGCTGGAAATGGTTTATGCTCTGCAAAAGTTCAGGCACTATCTGTTGGGTGGACATTTCAATATGTTCACTGATCATTCTGCTTTGCAATACCTACTCAATAAGCCTGTGTTGGGGGGGAGAATCTATAGGTGGTTTCTTTTATTTCAATAGTTTGATTTTGAAATGGTGGTAAAGCCAGGATAGTTGAATGTTGACCCGGATCATCTGTCACGCATTGAGAACGGTGAAGAACCAACCAATATTCATGATGGCTTGTCAGATGCACAATTGTTTCGAGTTGAAGTCACAGATGATCACTATACACCAATTGTTTAGTATTTGTCTACTGGTGTCACCCTAGCAGACATGTCGATTAGCCAAAAGAAACAGTTGGTCGTAAGAGCCTCCGATTTTCAACTAATTGCTGGACAGCTATATAAACTTGGACCGGATGTAATATTGTGACGATGTGTCTTACCGCATGAGTAGGGTCTCATTCTAGAAGAATCGCATGCAGGAGTCACAGAACGTCACTATGGAGGCCACGCTACTACGCAAAAAGTGTTACATGCTAGGATATGGTGGCCCATGTTGCATAATGATTCTGCAGAATATGCAAGGAGCTACGATGTCTACCAACGGGTTGGTAAACCATCGCGGAGGGATGAAATGCCGCTGGTGCCGTAGGTGACTCTACAACCATTTGATAAATGGGTTGTTGACTTTGTGGGTCCTATCAATTTGCTAGGTAAGCGCACTTGTGCCTGCTATATCATCACTGCAACTGACTACCTGACTTGATGAGTGAAAGCTGCACCAGTCATTGATTGTACTGCTGTGACGAAAGCCCAGTTTATTTTTGAGAACATTGTGATGTGATTTGGGTGTCCTAGAATATTGATGAGTGACCAGGGCAGTCACTTTGTCAACCAGATGGTAAAAGCACTAACTGAAGAGCTCCAGATACAGAATAAGAGGAGTACACCCTACCACCCGCACGCAAATGGTATCATTGAGGCATTCAACAAAATTTTGGAGACAACGCTAACCAAGGTATGTAACGTCAACCGTGATGATTGGGATTTAAAAATTCCTATAGTTATCTGGGACTATCACACTAAATGAAAATGGCTAACAGGTCAGACACCATTTAAGTTGGCTTATGGGTAAGAGGAAGTCATGCCTATGGAGTATATCATTCCCATCTTGCGCGTTGTCGCAGCGACGGGTATGAATGATGCAGCGGCATTAGAATAACATGTTGCACAATTGATTCAGCTTGAAGAAGATTGTTTTATCACAGGATTCCACCAATAGGTTGGATCGACATAAGGCATGGCATGATCGCCATATTAAGCATAAACAGTTTGCGACAGGATATTTGGTGTTGTTATATGACAGTAAGTTTATCAAGCATCCTGGTAAGTTACAAACGCATTGGTTAGGTCCCTATCTAGTTCATTCCATTACATCTAGTGGTGCATTTCAATTACCACGGTTAGATGGCAAAATGTTGTTGAAACTAATCAACGGGAATCGCTTGAAGCCCTATAGAATGGGGTCGATGATGTGCACTACCTAAGGGTTTAAAAAAAATGATGATGAGAATTTTAGTTTAGTAGCGCAAGGCAAGCCTTGAGGGAGAGGCCGCGTAAGGTTACGATTATTAGCGATAGTCGGTTGACCCCTTGCGACAGTTGTCATGCTGTGGGGTGATCAATTCAAGTAATAAATGCAGGTACTTAAACCAGTTGGCTGGCGGCGCTTGTTGAAGCAACCCGCATTAATGGATGATCCAACCATTAGAAGCATAAGATCGTAGGCGTATTTGGCATCATTACTACCCAATTTGGCAATAATTATGAAGTTAGATTTGGTAATGATGGATTTGGAATCGGAAGTGGCTATAAAACACCACGTGGGATGCTTCAAATGGAATTGTTCAGTTGTAAAGAGCATAGATAGAAGGTGAATTTTGTGCAAGTATTGAGTAGAGTGTTGAGTGTAGTATAGTTTGAGATGTTGAGTGAATTTTCAGGCTTTGAGGAGTAAGGGATGTTGAGCATCCTTGATGCTATTAAACTTTCGAGTGAATATGAGTCTCCCGTTCTGCCCACAGCTGTGGAATCTGATGTCATGAGTATGACAGTGGGTTTGTCATCCATCCCGAAGCGAAAGTGACATATGCAGAGACCCAATCCTACACCGCTAGAGAAGAGGAAAACTTGAATGTCTGCAAAGGTGCACGAAGAAGGCACTGCATAGACTATGTCATCAAGCTCAGGAGGTGTTGAGTCTGCGAAACCTCAGGGTGTCTCGATAAATGATATTTTGGGTTACGTCGCTCCTACGCATCTAGGAGATAATCCATGGCATCCATAGAATATTTTGAAGTACCCGCCCAAGTTTCCAATGCTGCCGGAAGGGATGACATGCTTATTTGACATCATCCCTGCGTTGATCAGGCTCAAGTTCGATGATCACGACCTGATTTTGCTTAAATATATCTAGGACGAGCCTTATGAATCTGTCCATATGATGCCTAGTGGTCCCATTCAGTGAATTCCAAAACCATGGTCCAGTGGATTAGGGAAGTATGGGTTGTTGGGGCTCATCAATATGCCCCATTTTGGTCGTTTGAATGAAGCGCATGCATGTGTGAGGAAATTGTTGGCATGTTTCCATGGAGGGATTCATTGGTTGAATACATCAATCCCAGTCACCATCAACTTGATTTTCAGTATTACCGGTTTGCCTAAGGCTAGGGAGGACCCAGTGCAATATATTCGTGGGAGAGATACAGATAAGCAAATTATGAAGTAGTTGAAGGAGCGCTTTGGGTTACAAAGGGATTGTCATGCTTATCGCATTGACAGTATCAATTCACAGATAGTTTGCATTGGCACAAGAATTTTTTCCAACAAGGTTGTTCACAACAATCGCCTAGTCCAATGCGATTCGGGGGTTGTCTCCTATGCCTAGAAATGTGTTGAGAGGGTACAAATGAATTGGTGCTTATTTTTGTTGAATCAGTTACTTGAGGATGCACTTGTTTCTCAAACAGGGTGACCTTTTTCTTATAGTTGGCTTTTGATTATCATCGCTCCGGTTGCTTGCATGAAACCAGAGGACTACCAACCAATGGTAGTTGAGGAAGTCAAGGTTTGTTGCATTGTCCGCTATCAAAACTTATGGTGGGTCAAAGAACCTAGTCACCAAACCGACTGTGCTATTCATTTCTAGATCTATTGGGAAGCATTGCATGTGGCCATTGTTTCCATTCCTATATTTTCTCCCTACGTTGTGACCAAGTATCAGCGGATCCTTCAATTTGCTATTGGACCCCACTCCATTCATATTCAGGCCAAGCAGGATCATGGTTGACAGTGGTTACCATTACCTTATAAGGTCACCACAGAAGATTTAGACACTATTGTGAAATATTGGTTAAGGGACTAGCACGACCTGGTGAGTCAAGAGGAGTTAGATAAGGAGCTACTCCCAGAGGCCCCTGAAAACTCTGCCACACCAGAATTGAGCACCCATGACTCCGACAATGAGTCATCAACAGATCCTGAAGATATCATAGAGAGGATGCGGGAATAGACACACACTAAGTGGTAGAAGGAGTATGAGGTCGGTAGTTGTACCAAAATGGGGATGGAAGACCAGCTATAGTGGCTTATCAATGCCATTGCAGATTCATCTATGGCTTCCACTACGACGATCCGCAAATATAACCACAAACAATTTGGTGCAGTAAGAAGTAGATTAGAGTCCATTTTTTATATTGTTTCTAAGCAACCATTGGTGAGACCTTCATTGCAAGCTAGCCCATTGATCAGCATTGAGCCCTAGGTTAGGAACGTGCAACTTCCCCCGACTGTGATCGACGCCAGAAATGAAGAAGTGCACTAGAAACTGTACCCGATCCAAAGTGTGATGTTGGATCTGAACAAACTATCTGCTACAGCGTTGGTCGAGTTGCAGCATGGCACCTAATTGGAATTGGAAACAAGGAAAATAGATTTGACTGAGGGATATGTTCATTCTATGAATACCACTACAAAGATGCAGAAGGAAGCAAAGGAGCTGCACTAGGTCCATGTGCAGTTAGACAAGGAGAATTTACAAGAAATAAATCAGCTGAAGGAAAAATAGGCCGAGTTGTAGTGGAAGGTTGTCGAAGATATTACCGACCTCAAGAAGATGCAAGAACTCCTGATTGTTGAGCAGGCGAAGCTATGTGCAAGGTGCAACGAAGTTGAGTAAGCTATTTCTGATGCCTACCAGAACATGTTTGACAGTACCTTAGTGCTCACCCCAGTTGAAAAGTCCAAGCGATTGGTGCAGACTCTGGTTCATCTTCAGGACACTAACTTGCTTCTTCAGCCCAGGTACAACCCACAACGCCACTAGAGCAGGTTGCGGAGTGCAAGACCTACATTGAATAAATTGCCACTCAGTTCAGCACCATGGAGAAAGAGGCTAAAACTATTATGAAGAAAACCACATAGTTTTGGAAAAGTATTTTTCAAGATGAGTAGCTTGATCAGCTGACTGCGTAGGTGCAAGAGGAAGAGGGTCAGCTGAAAACCTTGAAGACATCGTTGAAGGCCATGCCACTGATGGTGCAGATCACCCGGGCTGCAGAGCTAAAGGATATACAACAGCGAGCTACTAGGGCACAAGAACGCTAGCATAAGCATTGTGAGCATCTCAACGAATTCCAAGAAATCGATGCCCAGTTGGCTGTTAAGGTCATCACCATGCTCTAGGCCATGCAAGAGAAGCGATAACTAGTTGGTAGTAAGGGGAGTGAGGAGAACCCGATCCAACAGACTTTGAATAATTGTCAGAGTATCGCCATTCAAGTCTAGCTGCAGGTCCATGAAGTTGCGTAGCAGTTTGCAGACTTTAAAGACAAGATGTCAGCACACACCTTGTCGACTTGACATGGCTGAAGGGCGAGCCACAAAACTATGTTGGGGGCCTGTTGGCAAGGGTTTTGGGACAAGTGAGTTGCGTAGCATTGCGGCAACTACACAAGATCATACGGTACCGCGCAAGGGAAGATTGGTGCAATAAGCAATAAAATAACCATTTTTTGAATATTTTATGTATATTTTGACCAAGTTTTGTTGCATTAGGTTAATAGCGGTTAGAATTCAATTATTAATGGACCCTCAATGTAAAGGAATAAGCCTATTTATAGATCAATTTGGAGAGATGGAGATATAGAGAGATAGAGAGGGAGAGTGTCATATGTGAGCATGTTGTGAACAATTGTATTGCATGCGGGAATGTAAGGGATATGATCTAGTGTGATCTGTCTTATGGATATTTTCCTGTCTTGACTACGATTTTATCTAAGCTTATTTCTGATGTATGTAGTCTCCGGTTTTGGAGAAGGATTATGTAACATGGTGTATTTGCACAAGATTAATATATGATGCGATGTGTATGGCTCAATCCTTGTCTATTGTTATAGATCTGTTGTGATGTTGTGGATATGTTTTGTTGAAATGACATGTTATAGATGTGATTAAGCCTCTTCCTACTATATAAATGCGATCTATTGGTTTTAAGTCGTTATAATTTATGATTGACACACTATGATGTTCCTTGAATAAATCTACGATATTTTGATACTGTATGAATATTGAATAAGTTATGATCTCCCTCCGTCGGATCTCTATATCCTCCTCTCCCACTGTCGAAAACTAGGTTTTGATAGATCTCCCTTTAATGCCTCGGGTGAGACCTCATTTGCTCCGCAGTCGTTGCCGGGCAGGTTAAAACTTGTCTAGGTCGGTGCTCAAGGAGATTGTGCTACAGGGCTTCAACAGAGTGGGAACCCCTACCGATGAAGCTTTGTTGGTGGGATTCTCCAATAGGTGTTTGTTGAAATGACACAAATGACTACATGGCATCCAAAGGTGAATCACACTCCAAAATTTCATTGCACTCAATAGATTTATGATCATGTCTATCTTTTTTCAAACCATGAACATGTAATACAGATTCCTTTGTATCAACCCGATCACAATCCTAAACTACGGTTCAAAGCTTCAAGCGCAAGGACCGGCTAGTGACATCCTAATAGAAGGATGAGTTATAGTGGACACCATCTCAAGGACTAATTATTGAGGTGTCTCTTACTTATTAATTTGGCAACCAGTTTCCATAATTGTTTTGTAAAGAAAGTGTATACAAGATACTCTTGTCCAACAAGACCCATTTCTCCTCCTCACCCACACAATGGTACTCATGGATGTATCAATTTTAGGTGTGGTAGTGGGTGTCGCTGCACTTGATTCTCCCATGATTACCCAAAAACCAAGAATCCAACCTAGCTCAAATTCCCAGTACTCCAAATTCTAGAATATATGTCTTCAATTACATTTGTTGGAAGCAATGGCCTCCATCTACAGCCATGGGGACTCCTTGAACATGCGCTCATTGTGTTTCTGAAAGCTACCCTCGCATATTTGGTGGATGAATGCAATTTATGCATGGCCTAAACGTGGCAATATTTGGTGTTTTTTAACAAATATTTTAACTCACTTGGGATTCAACGACTAGTCTAGGATCGAGCTATGAATGATTTTTCCACACTGAGTTACCTAAACAGTGAGTTAGAGTTGGTATATTGGAATCCTCTCCATAGTATTCTAATTCTATTTATTGTATAATCATTGTATTATTGATTAATTAATGAATATTAATGTTGTGATTATCTTAGCAATTCTTGTCTGGTTTATATAAAATTTGTGTCATCAATTCTTTGCTTAGTGTACATTCATCTTAATTATTCCACAGCATAATTCCTTTCCAATAGATCTTATCATACCCTATAGATCTATGGCTCTCAAACTTTTTAATATGAAACTTCACCAAACACCTCCCATTATGGTCTAAATTCCATACACTCATTACACTCGATGTAAATTAATACCACTGTATCAATGTCATCAAGTCAAATCATTCTATTAACCCCACCCTTTAATCTCCATTCTATTTCCCCTCGTTTCTACCTTTCCAATATTTACTCCTATTGATATTGATGCAGATACTAAAGCAAAATGTATAAAGTACTTTGTAAATGTTGAATGGCTACCTCGCTACCTGCTTGGGTGGACAACCCATGAAATTTAGAGTTGTAATCTACTACAAATACACATGGAAGGGACATGTTTCCTTAGCATCTTCCCTTGTTTGGCTAGCACTCAATGACTGAAAATTTTAAAGATATGATACCCTATCCTTTGCAAGTATCCATAAAATCCAAATTACATACTTTTCCATTAGTAGGTCCTCTATAAGAAGAAAATAATAGTTAAGCAATTAGACAAGTGGAAAACAAGGAAAATTTTTAAGGATGCATAATTTTCTCAAAGTGTGGAAACCTTGGTAATTATTACTAATTCTTAAATTTGCAACAATAAAATGTTTCGTGATTTTTTTTTAAATATTCAAATTTCTAAGGACTATATATAGTTTTTGGACAACTTTGGTGATTTTTAGAGTGAAAAACAGTTATCCCATGGAATTTCAATGAATCATATTTGAAAAATAGGAAAATTCGTGAATCTTTTTTGGAAAAAAAAGATCAAAAAATAGACAATGGCCTAAATTTCACCCCTAAGAGTTTCCTTGGTGGACAAGTTAACTATGTCGGATTTTTTGTATGCCACTTTAAGAAATATTTGGGAGTGTAGAGCTCAGGTTCCCTTTCCTTTTAGAAACTTACCATCTCACTTTCCAATGTGGTATTGAATGGGAGATGCACTAAAGGCCAACAATAAAGTTTGTGTACATCTTATTCGGAACACTTCAAAGAGGATTCTTGTCACGTACCCATACCTCAATTATCATGCGGAATTAAAAATTTCTTACGAAACCTTTTTCATTCTTTGAACCATAGGTCATGGCCATGAAACACTCCTCAATATTAATGTTCTGATTCCACACTATCACATCCCCTCCCGTCAACTATTGATCAATTCAAAGATCTATGAAGAAATATCTCAGAGGAGATCAAATAACGAGGAAAAAATGCGGCAAAAAATGACGGTCACAGTCTGTTCTACATCTGGGAACAGATCAATGGTTGAGAATCAACCTGCAAGAATTAACGGCTGAGAATCAACCCGCAAGAATCAACGACTGAGAATCAACCCACAAGAATCAATGCTACGGAAAGCTTGAGATTGCGGAATCAGGAAAATATGGAATTTGTGGTCCTGCATCCCTCATGTAGAATAAATAGTTGCAGAAATAGATACTGTGAAGCCTCATCCCGTAAGTTGCGGAAAGGAGAGTTGCAGAAGAAAAATTGTGGAGAACATGATTTACAGAATGTTTCTTCTGCATCCCGCATCCTGCATCCCGTAAGTTGCAAAAGGAGATTTCTGTGAAAATTCAACCTGCTAACATAAGTCTTGGACCGATTTGATCATTCATCCCATCACCAATCCGCTAAATCTAAGCCTCATAATGAAGCTTACAAATTCATGAAAGTAAACATACACAGATGCATACAATTGCAATTATATAGCGGAATAAATTCATCAATTCAACACATTAAGCATGTTCATCATATTTCATTGAGCAAATACAAATGCAGATATTAATATAGATATAATTATCTTATGAAGAAGCTTGTTCTACAACCAGCTATGTCACTATAATGTTCCACCCAACCATAGGCCATTGCGCTCATCAATTTCTCAGCAACACTACCACCCCTGAGTTGGGCATGATTTCCCCAAGGAATAAGGAACACTAGCAGGCTCACACAAAGCCAAAGATACAACAAAACTCATCTAAACCAACAGATTTGGGTTTATCAGGATGCAAAAAAACAAGCCAATATACTGCTAGGTTTATTAGATTGCAGTCAGTCAATCCAACATTCACTTTCAGGACTAACAGATGGGTTTATCAGGCTATCCATACAAGGATCACACACACACACAAGGAAAAAAAAATTAAGACACATCCAAGCCAATAGATGGGTTATCAATCTATTACCCAAGCCATCCTTCAAGTTGGGTTTATCGGGCTTCTAAGGTAGTGGACAGGAAGAACTGCTAAGCTAGTGAGCTCATCCATAGAGCTAAGGACACCTTCACAAGACCTATCTGGCCTAATATCAATGTGGCCTACACACCCAACACAAGGAAGTGTCCCCTTCTCTTCTCCATAGTCCCTCAGGCTACACCTTCCCTTCCATTACTCTTCAAGATGCGCAAAGAAGATTCACCAGCCACTCTTATCGTATTGTGAGGTTCCCACTAGGTTTATTAAGCACATTCTACGTCTCTTCCACTCCTAAGTCTTGTATATAGTTCATACCAAAACAGGGTGCACATCACAACAAACCACAGGGAGACACAGCAACACAGGCTTCACTCTGATACACAAAGTAGCAAGGTCTCGTAACACTCTACAGTTCAAGATAACATGGCAACACCGCAAATAGGGTCTCGGCAAAGGAAAAACACTTGCAGAAATGCATAGCAACACCTGCTCTCTCTCTATGTGTTTGATCAGGAAGAATGACCAACGTGTGTGTGAATCCCTATGAATGAACAACCCTACCCGTGAAAGAAGGATTGTCATCAAAACATCACCCACAACTCCCCAACAACGTGAGGGAAGATGAGATGTGAACGCATGAGGGAATGGGCATATGTTTTTGGGTGTTTTCTTGCCCATGGGGTCAAAAAACATTCTTCCAGAATGGGTGCTTTGCCCAATTCGAACCATTCTTCCAGAAAAGATGGTTCAGGGTCTGCAATGCAGGTGTTCATACATTATTGAGCGACCTCGGACTTACCCAATTTTGCACCATTATCTTTTATAAAATTGAGACTATTTACCTGAGTAGTATCAGGGATCAACGATGGAATATCGTCTTCAATATGGACGACTGTAGGCTGAGTATTCTGTCGATTAGACATAGGAGTCAAAATTGAAGGTTTCATACTCCTAGTAACCCTCCTTGAAAACACAAGATTGTCTGACTCAAACCCTCCTTTATCGCAGCATACTTGAGCTAGATGATCTAGCTTATACATAGACTCACTGTCATGTTTACGAGGACTAGCTAGTTCGGTGAGATTTTTACAATCAACAAGGTTAATAGTTTTGTTTTCAGTTAACTTTTCCTCTGTTTTTGTAGGAGTAAAAGGACATCTATCAGATGAGGGCTGATTCAAGACTGCTTCAAAGCAACCGGGAACTGGATTGTCGACATTGTCATTACTAACCCCAGCATTTATAGATAGATTGGCTTCACTGAGCCCTTTTCCCTCAGATTCAGTTTCAGGAGCATTATTAACCTCAGGCTTAGCATCCTTTCTTTTCCTCCGGGTTTTTGGAGAGCGATCCAGCCAATATTGGGTCAGTCCTAAATCACACTTAGTTAAAAATTCATCCCATGTCTTGCCATTTAAAGACAATTGATGTTGTACTATGATTTTGACTAATCCGTGGTGAAAAATACTTCTATTAGGGTTATTAATACTTCGAACCACCTATGACATCTTCTTTAAACTTTGCCATAAATAAAATGACAAGTTAAGCCTACAACACTGTAATGCTAATAGGAGTCTTAAATGGTAATAGTGTAAATGGGAGAAACATCCATCGCAGGACACATACCTGACCAGAATTTCATAAAAAGATCTCCCTTTGGGATTCAAAAACTTGACAGGGACACCTAACTTCAGTTTAGTATTATCGGGCAATGGCAACAGCAGAGATAAACACCTTTTCTTATTAACCCTACTACCTTTGAACCAGCGTTCCCCAACTTGTGGAAGTTTAGTTGCCTCTGCGATATTGTCTTCATTGATAACGAACTTAAAACCCCTTATCTACACAACGTCGTCTTTTAAATTCATGGCAAACATTTTTGTCACCTCTGCATGATGGCCGTCAAAACACTTAAAGAAATGCCCCCACCCAATTTTCTCAAAACGCAAGGCTATCTTTTCATCTGGTTCTATCAGCTCTGAACCAGAGATTTCGAAGCGGTTCAACGGAGCCATAACCTCCTCTACACTACCCTGGTTTCGGAATGAACTGAATGGTGATGTGAATAGGGAGGGAATAGGTATCCAAGTGTATGACATGATGTGCAAACTTCATATTCTTTGGATCTGACTGATATGAGATCTTGGACTCGGCCATTTTAGAAGAAATTTAACAATGATGAATGCTACAGCCAACGTTATATTATAATATATGCATGTTTAACCACAACTCAGCCATGACTAGCAGTGAAATTTAACTAAATCGACATACCAAGGATCTTGTGATTGACGGATCATAAATTCAAACATTGATTACTTACAGTGGTCATAATGAGCACATACATTGTTATGAAATGGAATGACTATCAACATTGAATCTTGATACATCAATATATTCACAACTGTCAATTTATCATGAAGTACAATCCACATCTCTATGCCAACTCAACGATCCAAGTGACAAGTGTTATCAATTTGACACATGGCTCTTTGTAAACTCTGTCAATTAATGGTCTTCTCTAGTTTTAGCACGAAAGGTGGTAGCATTCAAGGCGATATGGTAACGAAATCACACCATAATGTTTAGCATGGTAACTAGCAAATGGCTTGATTTAATACATATGTCATATACATAAAATTTCATAGATTTTAGTTTCAAAATCTTTCCAAAATCTTATCAATTAATATCCGAAATCAAATTTGATAAGAAACTAAGTGGTAAAACTATAATATATGAAAATTATCATATGATAGTTATTTTATTTACTAACTACATATATACAATATTTACAAAGTCATGGTAAGGCATTACATATGGAATATGAACATTAGGTTTAATAAGAGTTTTGATTAAATGAGTTACCTTTAGTTCTAAGAGTTTAGGACTCATAATACCTTACCATATCCAACTTTTAAATAAACACAAGATGTGTTTTTGTTGATTTTCTCTTGGCATACTATCGTCTCGAGTTTCTTAAATCATAAATAATCATATAAATTAAACTTAGTGATTGAATTGATTACATGAAAATTTATGAAACTAACTGACAGCTATTAATTGCCAAGTTCACGAACATGTTCCACCAACTCCTAAAATATCATTTTAGTCTTCTTTGATTGAGAGTACCTTCAGAATCATAAGATTCTGAAGGTGCTCTTTTATAATTTTAAATTATTAAATCATAGACAGAGCTGATCCCCCTTCATCTTAATGAGAAGTGAAGGGGTTGTTGCTGGCTGCCAACAAATGGCGACCACCTGGGCGAACCAATTATCTCTGCTAATAGAAAACGATAAAAAATGAAATCTTAAAACCTGTTAAAAAACAATCAAGAATTCTTTATTTACATAAACCATTATTTATTCATACCCATAAATATAACTCAAAAATATTCCATTGTTTGAATAGAAATTTGATTAGGGAGAAACTTAAAATATCTTGGTCGAAACAAAGTACTTCATAGTAAGGATAACCTATACCATCAGCATAGAGTATAGAAATCTACTTCTCTGAAAACTCTCTAGAATCTGTTTTGTAACATAATAATTTTATTTTGTTTCCTTTCCTTTTTCTTTTAAAACAATAATTGTGCCTGAAGACTACTATCTGGGTATGGTATCCCAATGTGATAGTATCATTCACGAGAGATATCTGAAATAAGCAAGCCGGCTCATGATGAGACCTCTTGTCTTTTATTTTTTTAAATCAAAATCCATCACCCTGGTGATCAGAAATGAAGTTATTCCAGACAACACTGATGATAATGATTAGGTCGGCTCGTGATGAGACCTCCTATTCTTCAGTCAAAAGTTATGTTTTTATCTCAATTTCATCTTTTAACTTTTCATAAAATAAGAGATCATTACCCAGCATGGTGACCAAATGGTAATGTCAGTCATTAATATCACCAGAAAATGAATCAGTTGGCTCATGATGAGACCCCTTATCTTTTGGTTTTTTAAACCAAAAGCCATTACTAGTTTCCTAATAATGTCATACTAGTGATATTTGTGATTCTGATCGGACTGGCTTATTCCTAAGACCTTCCATCTCTCATTTCAGCATTTTATTGATTGGAACAAATCCTAAATAGTTTTCAGATGATAAATACTTTTCTAAGACTGATGGTAGAGGTTTGTAAGATTTTTTGAAAAGTACAAGCTTCGAAGAAGATATCAAATAAGCTATCCCCACTTTTATAAGGAAAATAACAAGATGATGAATAATCTGAGAAACACTTACAAATAAAAACAATGAAGGTCTTTTGCAGATTTTAAGAAAATTTGATCATCCTCAACAAATTTTAAAAGATTTCGGTCTAGTATCATAATGTTTCACGCTTATGAGAAAACTGATTTTATTTATATACATTTATTTTTACAGCTGCTAAACATTACCGACTGATTATCTACAAAAATTTGACAGTCTGAGATGTTTTGACTTAACAGAATTAAAACTGAAAATAACAGAATGATGTATGAAGGTTATAAAAGTTTTATGAATTTCTCATCATCCTTAATTTTCTATATTAAAACTCAATTTATATACAAAAAATATAAATTAATTTATAAACAGGAATCATAAGTTATGTACAAATATAAATTTATTAACAAACAGGAAAAATATAAATTTATTTACAAATAGCAAACAAATTATATACATTTTAAGTCAAAAAATCTTAACAGAAATATTTTTTCAGAATCAGTCCATTCACAGGGAATGTTTCGAACTGACCTTCAAGTGTTTGTAATCGAAAGGTTCTTGGACCTATTTTCTCAGAAATAACAAAGGGACCTAACCACAGTTTCTGAAACTTAGTATGATCTCCCTTCTCCTCATAAACTTTATCCCATTTTAAAACTACGTCTCCCACCTGAAATTATCGATTGGAACTGAAGGATTGGTCAAACCATGATTTCACGATCTGTTGATGTTTTGTAAAGTGTTGTTTTGACCTTTCTCTTTCTTCCTCTAGTTTTAGCAGTGTATTAATTCTATTTTCCATTGCTGGACACTCTTCATCTTGGACAGACTGAGCTAGCTGTAATGAAGGTAAGAACAAATTAGGTGGTAAAATAGCTTCAGTTCCATATACTAAGAAGAATGGTGAGTTACCTATTGCAGCCTTAGGAGTTACTCTGTCTGCCCAAAGAGCATTGACCAATTCTGTATGCCAATTACGATGGTGAGTTGAAATAGTTCTTTTGAGAATTTTCAATAAATTTTTGATTGTTGATTCAGCTAGACCATTCCCATGGGGATGAAAGTTAGCTGAATACCTGATTCTTATTCCCTTCTCTAAAGCAAACTAGGTTAACTCAATCAATGAAAAATATGAAGCATTATCAAAGACGAGGGAATTGGGAATACCAAATCTTGTTATGATAAAGAATTCCAAAAATAGTATAACCTGATTGGTATTTAAAACTCTTAGTGGTGCAGCTTCCGCCCAACGAGTGAAATAATCAGTTGCATTTATTATATATTTGTGTTGCATAGATGAGGGAGGATTTATTGGACCTACTATATCAATACCCCATTGCTGAAAGGGTCTTTCAACTGAAACAGGTTGTAAGGGAAAAGCAGGTTTTTTAACCCTTCCCGCAGCAAGATGACATTCTTGGCATTTCCTGACAAAGGTGTAGGAATCTTGAAACAAGGTGGGCCAATAATAACCAGCCCTCAGAATTTTATGTGCAGTGGTCTCTCCCCCAAAATGGCCTCCTGCTGGTCCAGAATGTAATTCTTTCAGAATTACTTCTGTTTCGTCTTTATCTAGACATCGAAGGTATACTCCATCTGAATTTCTCCAAAAGAGAATATTATCAATTAATAAATAAGGAGCAGACTTCAATCTGAGTGCTCTTTTCTTCTTTGGTTCTAAGTAATCAGGGGCAGCCCCTATTTCCAAAAGTATCCATATGTCTGTATACCAGGAATCCTGAGGTGGTGGATAAAAATAAATTTCCTTGGTGAGTAAATCCTCATCAATGACAGTTTCAACTTTATCATCAGGTAAGTGAGCAGCTTCAGCAGCTAATTTGCATAGTCCTTGTCCTTTAACTATTGTTGAGGGTTTAAGCTCTAAGGCATATTCTTGAAGAGCTGTCATCCAAGGTGCCCTCTTTTCACCTAAGTCTTTCTGAACTAACAAGTTTCTGACTGAGGAAAAAGGGACAATTATTTTCGTTTTAGATTTCAGTAAATATGGACGAAAATGTTTAACAGCTTTAAAAATAGCTAAGGCTTGCTTATCGACTTCATGGTAATTAAGTTCAGCACCTTTGAAATTTGAACTCATGAAGTAGATTGGGACTTCGTGATTTTGCTGACTTAATTGAGTTAAAACAGCTGCATATGAAATATTAGAAGCAAAAGTATACAATATGAAATCCTTATTAAAATATGGGCTTAGGAGGCTAGGAGCTTCTGAAATGGCTTCTAAAATTTTCTGAAATGATTCTTTTTCAGTTTGTCCCCAATTAAAAACAGCATCTTTCTTAATCATCTTCTGTAAAGGATGTATGATTTCAGAGAAACTAGGAATGAATCTCCTAACAAAATTTATTTTGCCGAGAAATGACTGCATTACTTTCTTGCTAGAAGGATAAGTTATCTTTGAAATGGCTTGGGTCCTTTCAGGATCAATCATGATTCCGTGCTTTGAAACTACACAACCTAATAAGATACCTTCTGAAACAACAAATATTGTCTTCTTAGGATTTAGGGATATTCCAAATTTTCTGCATCGTTCAAACACTTTTCTAAGATGATTAAGATGATCAGGTCGATGTTTAGAATATACAGTAATGTCATCCAAGTAGAAAACAACTGAATGGTTGATTAGGCCTCTAAAAGCAATATCCATTGCCCATTGAAAGGTTTCTCCCGCATTGATTAACCCAAAGGGCATCTTGCGGTAGGCATATGTTCCCCATGGAGTTCTAAAAGCAGTTTTTAATTGATCATCTGGGGAAACCAATATTTGGTTGTATCTTGAGAAACCATCAAGGAGAGACAATATCTCAGACCCAAACACCTTTTGAAGAATTTGTTCCATGGGAGGAACTAGGTAATTATCCTTCTCAGAAGCCTTATTCAAATTTCTAAAATCTACGCATAATCTAATATCCCCATTTTTCTTTCTAATTGGAACTAAGTTTGCTACCCATTGAGTATGTCTGATGGGGAAAATGATCTTGGCAGCTAACAATTTATTGAGTTCCTTTTTTATTGTTGGTTCTAACGATGGGTGATATTTCCTTAACTTCTGTTGGAAAGGTTTTGACTCTTGTTTAATTGGAATTATATGTTGCATGAATTGTGTGTTGAAGGTTTTCAAGTCGTTATATGTCCAAGAAAAGACATCTTTAAACTCCTTAAACAATTTCATGAAAGCTGTTTTTTCTACAGGGTCACAATCTAATCCAAGATTTATAGTTTGGGGATTCGGTTCTATTCCTAAATTGATGGTTTCATACCTCATTAGAGAGCTGTTAGTTTTACAATTAGGAACAGACCTAAACTTATCCTGCAAATCAAATAACTTTTCTAATCTTAGTACTGAATTAGGGACTGGTTTTACCTGTTCGAAAGCTTTCTCAACTGAACAAAAATCATTTATTACCGAAAAATCCTACAGATTTTCGTCATGAGTGACTTCATCAATTGCTGAATCCTTAAAGGTATCCTCGTTCATCAAAAAATTCAGTACCTGCACATCATTGTCAAATACACGCCAGTTAAAGATATTATCAGGTATGGAAGGTCTAAAAATCAATTCAACAGAAAAGAAATATGGTGTAAGATTTTCTGATGGAATTAACTTTGATGCTACGTTTGCCAACAAATCTGCTTCTTGATTTTGACTTCTAGGAACAGAATTAATGTTAAATGCATCAAAATGTGAGATAAGGTTCCATACCTCCCGTTGATAACTCTGTAAATGTTCAGATAGGCAGTGAATAGAGTTACGAACCTGTCTGACAATGATCTCGGAGTCGCCGTACATAATTAATTCTTTAATGCCCAAATCAATTGTTTTTTTCAGACCTTGTATTAAAGCTTCATATTCCACAGTATTATTGGTACAATTAAATTCCATCCTACAAGCTATACATGTTTTATTTCCCTGAGGGTCAACTAGCAAGCAACCAACTCCTGCTCCTTCTTTAGATTTTGCACCATTGAAATATAAGGTCCACATAGAACTATGCACAATCACTTTACTTTCTATAATATTCACAATATTTAGATTATCTACATCAGTAATGGTTTCCTTGAGTGAAGAGTTAGGAGAAACAGATGTCACATTACTAATTTTAGATTGCTGTTTATTTTCAGAAAAGGCAGAATTTTCAGCTTTAAAATTACCAAATCCTAATTCATACATGTAATTCCCCATAATACAATCTGAAAATAAAACAGGTTCGCTAGGATCATGGAGTTCTGTGATAGTATGTTTCATATATCTTTCTCTATTTATCTTTATCTGATTTGACTTTCCGTTCTTAGGTAACCACAATGATGACCAATCAGTGGCAAAGAAACCGTTCAGCTGTTGAGACCAATCCCTACTTAAGAACAGCCCGTATGCATCTGGAATATCAGCAACAACAACATCTATAATTTGATAAACCAAAGGGTTACAAGCAATCCTAACTAAGACACCTTTCATTTCCCCTACAACCTTTACATTTGTCCTGTCCAATTGAGTTATTTGTGAATTAGATGGAACATATTTCCCATTCAATTTCTTGCATACTGATAAAGGCATCACATTGGAGGATACTCCAGAATCTACCATGCAGTTATGAACATTCCTATTGAAAATTTCAAAGGTAAGTAAGAATGGAGGTGTGGTTGATTTAGAATTCTTACCTATCAACGAAGCTTTGTCAGTTGTTGCTTTTCCTTTTTCAATTGCTGTTGGATCATTATTAGAACTGTTTGCAACAACATTTTGTTTTGCATTAGGAATAATTGAACTCACTGCGGGATTTATAACATGACTATTAGGCATTGGGTAGATTTGAAGAAGATCGTACATACTGATGTTTGCACAAGTCTTCTTTAAATCTTCAATGATATCATATTGTAAATCTAATTTAGGAGCATTTTGAATAGGCTGGGTAATTTTGGTTGATTGAGTTTGCTTGCCGGATTGAGCTTGTTTATTGGGTTGTGAGTTATTGTTGTCATTATTTGTAGTAGAACTTGAAGCACCTGGAGTGTTTTCAAATTCCCTACTACAAGTATTATAGGCATGTTGTCCTATAGGCGTACTTTTAGTCTCATGCTCTTTCACAAGACTGTCCCAAAAATGACCGTTAACTTGTTGAGGTTCCTCGGATTCTTCATCATTTTATGATTCCTCTTCTTCTTCATTTTTAGTTATTTCTTGACTAGAAGGAGTTTCAAACAAAGATAAAACAGCTCGAATGGTATTAAAAATCTCTTCGTTTGCTTCTATGTCAGATGGGGTATTTTTATTGTTTGTATTTGGGTTTTGTCTAAACTGGTTTCTGAAATATCCCCTAGAAGGAGAAGCTTCAGAATTGGTTTTCTTTAACCCTACGACTTCGTTGGTTAATGTTTGAATAGAATTTTGTAGTTGTTCTATGTCAAATGCTTTGTCTTTTTCTGAATTGAGATTTTCAGTCTTCCTATGAGGAAAAGAATCAGATTTCCCACTTCTATCTGGTTCATAGGA
The DNA here is from genome assembly GCA_001517045.1 of Pseudotsuga menziesii. Lineage (NCBI taxonomy): Eukaryota > Viridiplantae > Streptophyta > Pinopsida > Pinales > Pinaceae > Pseudotsuga > Pseudotsuga menziesii. The sequence continues at coordinate 65,721 of LPNX010202120.1, forward strand.
CATAGAATCCTTCTCGGCTTTAATGGCTTCCTCAAATGTTTCTATTAATGTTGTTTTTCCAGCTCTCTTCATGAATATCCCGAAATATTTAGGTAATTCTGACATATAATTTTCAATAATTATATCCTCGGGAGGTTGAGAAGTAATTGGAATTTTGTTTTTTAATCTCAGAAACCTTTGATTGAAATCTTTAATTCTTTCTTTAGGCTCCATTTTAATCCTAGATAACTCTAGAGCTAAAAGAGCGGGTGTTTTATCTTCCCCGAATTTATCTAGAAAGGCTTTATTAAATTCCCCCCAATTTGTGATTGATCCTTGTACTAACAAAAAATCCCAGGTAGAAGCTCATCCTTTGAAAGTTAGAGGAAACAATCGACAAACTACATCTTCATGCTGAACGTTCAAAGTTTGAACAGCCAACATGAATTTTTCAACATGCACCTCTACCGGTTCTTTGTCATCTAGGTTAAACTTAGGGAGGAGTTTATCTGAGTGTTTAGGCAATGGGTGTTGTATACCAGGGACTGCTACAGCAGTTTTTCTTAGCCAAGGGAGTTGAGGATTTGGTGGATTAGGTGGAGGATTTCCTCCTCCTCCTACAGGTACATTTCCTGCCATTGGACTTCTTTCAGAACCTGAAGAACTTCCTGAATTGGATGGTCTTGGACTATCAGGTGGTGATTCAGGAGGAGAAGGTGGCTGATCAAAACCACCTCCTGCAATTAGTCTTCTAGCAGTATTGGTTTGGGTAATCTACCTTTGATGTCTTTCAACCTGATGGTGGGGAGTACTATCAACTATTTCTAAATCTTGCGTAACTATGGTGAATTGTGGATTATGTCACCGTTGTATAGGTAGACCATAATCTATTGGAGATATACCAAGCTGATTAGCGTATGCTTGTGTAAGAATATGTCTTGATTCTTCTAAAGTTTGAGTGCTTTGTGCAGGATTAAAGGGCAAGGTGACAGGATCACGCTCGAGAATGTTTCTAACAGTTTCTAAAAATGGTGATCTATTGACTTCTGGAAGTTGTTGGCTGGTTGGAATGGTTTCATTAGTTTTATCTACCATTACTCATTAACAGGCCCTCCTTCTAGCGCCATTTGTTGGCCTGATTTTCTGACCTAGGCCAATAAGGAGGTTTTTCCCACACAATCAGCCTAAAGCAGCGTCCGGTGTGTTTAAATTAACAAAACCTTGCAGGTTATGGTCCTGCTACCAGCTGATTTTTCTCTTAAGGAGAAATTAAAATCAGCAAAATCTAACAAATCCTAATGTTATTTCTACTTAAATGAATCCTATAATTAGTTTCAACTATCTAAATTGTCTTATGTTTGCTTTCTTAAGGAAAGACTCAAAATTTTGAAGAGTTTTCTGAATATAAAGACTTGTAAAAAGTATGCTACAATTATACGAATTGATTTAACAACTATTAACTGAAATATACTAAAATAAAACTTAATACTAACTATCCTATCTCAGCTGAGAGCATCTCTAAATACTAGATTAATTATTAATTAATAAAAGATGTACAAAAAGACAAAGTGCATAATTTAAATAGAAACATTTAAATTATACATGATAAGTCACTATGTTATACAATAATTGAACATAAAAACTTAAAATAAACAGCTATTTTAGTTTTCTGAAATTAATTAATAATTAATGATCAACATAGTTATTTGAATCCAAAGATGATGTCTAATATAAAATCACTGTAAAAATACAAATGATATTTCTAATAGACAGAAATGTAGATCATTATAGCTTAAGTTTATAGTAAAAATAGTAATAAACACAATCATAATGATATATTTGTTCAAAATGTGATATTGAGTTGACAAAGTGAAAATGATAATTGAACACAAGTATAGCAAAGTATATTGTATTAATATTAAGATAGAAGATAAGATGCTGAAATATATATAATATATCCAAAACAATAATACCAGTAATGATATAAGTCTGTAGATGTCCAGTTGTATCTCACATCCAAAGATTCAACTTCAGGAATGAAACAACACCAGCAACAAAATATATTTCAAGTATGTTTTCTTCCAACACTCCATCCCCTTTGTTCATAAAAATTCCTAACTTATATAATACTATGGTTCAGTTTTCCCCATTAATGTTACATGCAACATTATAGGGTTCCTATAACTAAAAAGATAATCGAATCTCTTTTATTAAACACCTGTCATTATAAACAGAAAAACGACTAGCATAAATGTTTGTTGATTTGAAGGTACTTGGTAAATTCATGGCCATTGTTGAAACTTCAACCTTCAACAAACAGCCACATCTCCTAGCCAACACATTAACAACATCCTAAAAGTTTGGAGAAGAGTAATGACATATACACCTATATTCAAACAAACGAAGAATCTCATTAAAACCAGTAAAAACAGATGTAACAAAATAAACCAAAATTTAAATGTATGCCTATAAAATCTGCAATTTTACAGGCATGCATAAAAAAATATTTTATTACCTGTTTGACAGTGACATAAGAAATGCGCATAATCATCAAGTTCTACTCTGAATATCAACTACTCTTCATGCTTCTGCTAATTTGGCTTTCAGCCTCATAATCTTTAACTTCTATTTTTCTATTTGCTTAAGTAGGTGCTGATTCGTATCTATTATTGACCTCTTTGCTCTTTTATATTGATTCCTTTTAGTATTCACTTCTTTCCACCTACTAATCCAACTTAGCAACTCCTCTCTAAATGTTCTATTTTCTTCTTCTATCAATGCTGCATTAGATTGACAATGCTTAAGTTC